>PVIJ01002345.1:0-163707 GCA_004024925.1 Scalopus aquaticus
AAAAAAAAAAAAAAAAAAAAAAAAAGAATTTGAAAAAAAAATGAAAAAAAAAAGAAATAAATCAATAAAAATGCAAACTTTAAAAAAAAAATAAAAATAAAAAAAATAAAACTGCCTTAACATGCAGATAAATATGCACTACTGGAAGAGAAAAGCCAATAAATAGGAGCAACATAGATGCAAGGGTGGTGAAACTGCCACTGTGCAGTTTCGACATTAGCATCGTTGATCACACTGGCGTCCTCCCAAACAGCTGCAATCCATCCCACAACTGCCCATAAGTCTAATGTATTACTCACCACAGTCATCAAAAGCCAGAGATAGAGAGACAGTTTGGGGTATTATGTGCTGCTGAGCAGCAGGGATGAAATAAGTAGTTCAATATTTACTTGTGTGGTTGATTTTCACTCTGCATCCCTTTAATTAAAAAAATGACAACCAAATTGTCTAATTGTCATAGATATTATAAGGTGATTGCACCTAAATTGTATGGCTGCGGGTTTATGTGTGTGCATGTGTATGTGCTTCTGTGTGTGACTTAATGAGATTGCATTAAAAATACTCTGCATATGTGCACATGAATAACTGTCTTCTCATGTGGTCACAGGTGGGTAATATTTAAGTTCTGAGAGCAGTTCAAATTATTCAACTGACATAAGAGGAACTGAGTTATTCACTGGAAGACATTCTTAATTCCTTCCAATTGCCCATTCAAAGGAAAGCAACATGTACTAGTATAAATGTTAATGCAAATGCTTTTAGCTACATGGGTGTGTTTGAGAAGTCACACATTAACTGTCACTATATATTTTTAAATCATTATAGTATTTTAAATTTCAACTAGTCTAATGTGAAACTGACCAAATGTTGAGGCAGACTAGTATCTAAAGGGTAAGATCTATATTGTTACTTATTTGGGTGAGGTGTCTGACTTAGGTTATGGAAGAAAAATCAGACAAGCACTCTCATTTGTAATATTAATAGATAGGTCTTCCATATGAATAAATAAGTCACAGCTCTTGAATTTGAGGAGCTTCTACTCCTTCTGCAAGGGTGGAAACAATTTATGATGGATCATTTTGGAAATGATTCAGTACCAAGCAGAAGAGGCAGAACTTGAAGCAGACCTTGCAGAATAAGTATAGATAAGTAACTCAGAGGAAAATAAGTTATTCAGATTAAGGGAACAGCACAAGCTGGCAGTAATGGACATAGAAGATGGGGACAGTGAGAGCATAGAAAGGAGTTACTTTTGTGTGATGGAAGAATTTTTATTGGAAAATCATGAAGATATGTTTGATTAGGTAGAGGAGGAACTAATCAAAAACCATGGAGACTGAGTTTCTATTATGACAATTAGGAAAACTTGTTATATTTTAAAACATCAGTGATCAGGATGAGCTTAAGGGTCTATTTTTACTGTGTGTATATGTGTGTGTGTGTGTGTGTGTGTGTGTGTGTGTGTGTGCCAGATTGCAAGAACAGGTTGAAGGAACACTGCCAGAGAGAGCTGACAGTGTCAGGTCCCCTGGGACCTTGAGAGGAACCGAGATTCCCCTTTTATTTCAAAATCATATCTTTGTTTTTTTTTAATTTTGTGTGTATGTGTATGGCATTGTTAAAAGAACACTGAAAATCACCCAGTAATTTCCATTCTTGGTTCCTCCCTATTTCATGTCCCCTGACACTCAACAGCTATAATTTTTTCACCATCTACCAAACTGCCCAATACCCATACCCTATCTGCCTTTTTCCCTCACCCATTCCCTCTGGTAGCCATTATATTCTTTTTGGTGATAGTAGGAAGATTTATTCCCACTATTTTTTGCATGTGAATGTTTTTTGGGCATTAAGAGCCCACAGATGAGTGAAACCATTTGATATCTGTCTTTCATTTTTTAATTTACTTCACTCAATATAATCATCTTGAGGTCCATCCATCTCGTCCCAATTCCACCATTTCATCTTCACATCTGTGTATAACTCCAGTAAGTATATATTGCTTAATTTCCTTCTAATTAAAATATACTCTTCATTTCTTTCATTAAGAACTTCTGCGTAAATCAAATTTACAGCCCTCAGGGGATGGTTAATTTTAGGACTTTTTCATTTTGTTTTATTTTATCTTATTGATTTTGGTGGTGGTATTTTTCACTTTGTTTTAAATTCCTAGAGAATCAATGTAACATTTATTTTCTCTTATTTTTGAATATTCTAAATTGTGGGAACTTCCAGCTTTCAGTCCAGAATGTAAAGAGTTAGAATTTGCCATTCCCATCCACATAACAATACTAAAAAACTGAAAAAGAAAATTAAAAATCAGCAATTCTTCGTAGATCTGTAAGTGAACTGAGATTACAAGACAAACCACTATTCCCAAAACTGAAGAGACAAAATGCAAATACAGATAATTGCTATTTATAAGAATAGAAACCTCTACAGGAAACAGTACCAGGGTAAGGAAACTTAAATCACAATTTAAATATTGCTGAAGGCTCAAGGTGGAAAAGTTCAAGGGTTAAAAACTCAGAAGGTCCAGACTGAGGGAGTTGGGCACCATATGATGTCATTCTAGAGTCGATGGATTAGAGAGCGGAGTGGGGTCCTTGGGTTCACCTCGGGAAAGGTTTCACCAGAGCTCCCTTCAAGGGGCATGTGACAAGTTTCTCCACGAGGCAAAGACCTCAGTTGTAAAGAACAGGTTTATTAGGAAAAGGGTCAACGAAGCATAGGACACTTGCACAGACACAAGCAGGCAAAAAAGAGCTGCCCTGCTGAGGGGCAGGTTTGCTAAGAGAGGCCTGCGCAGACAGGCAGGCCGCTGCCCTGCAGAGAGACAGAGTTGGTAAAGGAAAGCACCTGCATAGGCACAGGTGGGCAGAGAAATGGCTGCCCCGAGGTCCTGCCAGGATGGTACTGATATAATCCTCTTTCAATTGGGAGGAGGCTCATCCTGTAGGATGGCTGTTTCTGGCCAGTTAGAATTAGAAAAGAGACTGGGAGATTCTACAGTGGGCTCAATCTCCATATCCTTGGCTCTAGACACTGCTGTTTAGTGCCTACCCATGCTCTGCAACCCAGGAGCCGGGTGCCAATGGTTATGTTGATTTCTTCTTACCCCCACTTCCTTGTGTGGGTCAAGTTCTAATCTTATTTTGCGTTCTATCTCCTCCATCACATCCATGAGTTTATCTCTGGGTGCCTACCAGGATCTTGTCACAATAAAGATCCAGAAAATCCTCCTTCTCTTCTTGCATGAGGGGGAAAGTAGTCACTTTGAAATACTCCTAGAGCATCCTCTTCTTAGCAAGGCCAGCTCCCAAGAGAACATTTTCACGGAGCATACTACACTGGGGTTTCATGAAAGCCTAACTGATCTGGGGCACTGGCAATATGCAACCCCAATCACCCTAACATTCCCATCCCACCTAAGAAGGAAATCATAAAACAAAACTGAGAAGCACATGTGAAGGTCACAGACCAGGGAAATGGCTCACGAAAAGACTGAAATCTAAGGAGACTACTGAACACTTCCTAGTCCTCTAAACTTTATTACCATATCAATAGGCTTCCTGTATAATGGCAGGAGATTACAAGAAAAAAAAACCCATGCTTCTCAGACATTACTTAAAAACAAGACTCTAGAGAAATCCAAAAACAAGGCACCAGAGGAGGATTTTACCTCTAATACCTACAGCTACAGTAAATAGTAAACAGTAAACAGAATCTCACCTGTAGTTAAATACAAAAGTTTACAAAGGACCTATTAACCTCATTATTTTTTACTCAATGCATCATTTTCTGTTTTCAACAAGAATATTACAAGGCATACTAAAAGACAAGAAAACACAACTTGAAGACACAGTCAGAACCAGAGTGTTGCAATTTTCAGATGATGAATATACAACTATTCCAAACTGACACTTGAGTACCTTAATTCCATTGTTCTCTGTCCTTTACTGCAGTTGGCATGCAAATTTTCACTCTAGTTATTGTTTCTTTAGTAGTGGATATTTTCCTTCAGAAAATTTAACTATTAAAATTCTTTGGTTTTAGAGTCTGGTTTTTCTATGCTATTTCCAGGTATGGATTTTATTTACTTTGCTAGAAGATGTGTTGCTTAAAATGATATCAATAACTTTTTAGTTCTGGAAAATCTAACCCAATACTCTTCGGATATTAGCTTCTCTCTTTCTGAAACTTCTTTTAGACATACACTGGGACTTCTTGTTCTGTCCTAAATATTTCTAAACTTCTCCTTCATATTTTCCAACTTTTTCTTTCAAATATGTTTTGAAACTATTTTTATATACATCTTGTTGTAAATATAACATTACTTTACAAATAAGACAAGTAAAAATTACTTGTAAAAGTAACATTACTTTTAGTTTTTCCCTGGTGACAATATGGTTTGATTTGATTTGATTCTTTTAGCAATTGCTAGCTTCAGTCCTGAGATGTTTCCACAATTGCTGAGTGAGCGGAGTGGGGCAAGTCCTTGAGAGACAGTCACAGTGCAGGTGGGCTAGTGAGTTGCAGGCTGGCTCATCTTGTGACACCTCTGATATCCTTCCTATATGGGGTTCCAGATCTGGACTCTTGCTACTTGTGCACTGCTGATGTTTCATGAGGTCATAAACAATTCTGAAGTATGGGGGAGATGGTCCTTTCTGTTTTCTTTGCAGGATGCTCAGCTTGGATGGGTCACCCCAGTTTCTCCATATGTGTTACCAAGGGTGTGTCCCTGCCCATCATTTCCATTGTTTCCTCCTTCAGACTCCTTGCTATGCTGGCAGCCCCTGGGACCTCTGGCCCCTATCCTGTACTATACCAGCTAACACTTTGTTTCCACCTATCTCCCAATCAATGAAACATAACTCTCCTTTGTATTTGCTATGTGTAATCTGTGCTGATCTGTGGTGTCCAGCGGGTGATTTTGGTTTTACCTGACGTCATGGGATTCTTGGCACAATGGAAGTCTATTAATTGTTAGATGTTCCTGTCAGTACTGAAGCAAGGAAACTCCTCTACCTCCATCTTTGTGACCTCTCCCACTCATAAGTTAAAATGCTTTGATTTATAATATTGAATTAACCATGCTTACCCCTAACATTCCCGAGAATGAAGCCTGAAATATGTGTACTTGCTAATCCTCAAAGTTGTAACCTCATATGGTTCATACCTTTTTGAGCTTCTCTTTCAGCCACATTTTTCTGTATGATCCTACATGGCCTTGTGTGAAAAACATCCCTCCAAAGTGACTTTGATCCTCCTATGCCAGGTGCTCTGGAACTAATGATAACCTAAGACCAAATTTAATGGTCACTTTTCAACTGAGTTTTCTTACCACTAACTGCACTCACTCAGACTCTAAATGAAACTCTTTTTAAACAGAGTTTAAATTTTTCAAACAGAAACAAGTTTGTTTTTTTTCTCACTAGTAGAATCTTAAACCTCAATCATTAGCTCTTACCAAGTACATAATATCTTCCTCTCATCTTTCTCCTGTCCTGGACTGTTGTGGCATTGGTTCATATGCTCACAATTTATTTTTTCTGCTACCTGGTGATTTTCCTTTCTTGCTTACTAGAAATACCATAAATTTTTTAAAGTAAGTATTATAATTTTCTTACTATTTCTAAGAGTTTGCAATGGTAGTGTTGTTGCATTGGTTTAGACAAAACTTTCCAAAGCTAAAATGTTAAATTATTTTTAATTCATATCTCAGAATGAGATCCAATTATCTACCATGGGCAAGAGAGAATAAATTTTGGAAAGTATAGGGAATAAAGATCTATGGCTTTGCTTTTTTTCTCCAAAATACAGCTATAGACACAAGAAGCACACATACTCCCCACTTCCTCTTCCTTAGAGAATGTATCTGGATTGAGGATGCCAGTGAAGCTAAGCAGGAAGAATGCAATCTGTCAAATAAAAAGGGAAACCTGTTTGACTCTATACTAAAAATGCAATCCAAAACTCAAGGACTGAGTCCAAAGTCACTCATTTGTTTATCCATATATTGGCAAGTATGTAGAGGGCCAAAGGGATCCAGCACTAGACCATTAAAAGTGGGAATGGCCTTCTTTGTGTTGAAGACTGGCACCTGAGCAGAGGCTAGTAGGGAGAGACTACTGTACTACAGAAGTCACAGTAGCTACCAGTGGTGAGAGAAGTAAGTCAAGCCAGACCATTAGGAAAAGAAAGCCCTACATGATAGAATTCTCTCTCTCTCTAAAATGAGAATATTTGCACCTGTCTTCTTAAAAACAGTGATCAGCAATTATGCAAAAATACTATGTTAGTAACCAGTAGAGCACAAATACCAGTCAATCAGAACCAGAGGCAAAAACAAAAATCAGGCCAGCCATACCATTACCTATAGCTGAACACCCTAGTTGTGGTATAGGTTATCTGAGACACAGTCTTGTCTGTTGTGCCTAAAATAGACTAAACACTCAATAAATAGGAACTAATTACTAGTCCATTTTGTAAATAGAAATTCATAGTCATATTTGGACCTGGAGTTAAATGAGATCAAATAAAAACAAGTAGGAAATAAATAAGGAAAGATGATGTCCTACGTGAGTGCCTCCAAGCATGTGACTGACTTTCTCAGCTTACCTTTATTAATTGGTAGTTCCATGGAACAAGGAAATTACAAGAGTTACAAAAGTTGAGTCAAAAATATCCGATCAGGATAATAGTCTCACACATGTTTCATAGTAATTCAGAGACAGACAGAAGAAGAATTGAGTTTCCTAATTTTCCTTCTATCAAAATACCTCCACAACATAATAATTATTTATAGTTATGGGGATTTTTATTTGACAGCTTCCAAAACATTTTGACATGCATTATCTCATTTTAAGTGATAATCAATGATTTTTTTTTTAAGTATGTAGTAGTCTTTAATAAAAAGAAAAAACACTGCAGCCAGATTTCAAATCCACTTTAGGGTGATCCAAATTTAAAGATTGTGTTGTTTTAAATGCCACAGTTCAAGAACTGGGCAAATTCAATATATATCAATGCAAATATGTTAGATGCAGTGCAGATAGTTGCCATGGTAATCTCCATATGATGGATGGATGGATAAATTACATTTTTGTTTTGAGCTTCTGAAAACAAAAACACTACTACACAATGCAAAAAAATGCTTGCAATAACAGCTCACAGAATATTCCTTTCCGTTACTAAACTCAAGGCACAGTAAAAACATCTTTTTATAGCAATGGGTTTATCAATTAAAACTTTGATTTGATTTTCTCTTTTCATGAACTGGAAAAGGTAATTCAGAAAACATAGTGGTGAAAAGCCTAAATTCTGGAACCTGGAATCCTGGTTCCAATACCTCTTAGCTATGGGAGCTCAGACAAGTGGCTAAAGAATGACTTTGTCTAGGTGGGTTTAGGGTATTTAGCAAATGGTAATCTTCCTCTTCCAACTCTGGCTCCTTGCAGCCCTCAGGGGGAGGGGAAGGTTTATCTCTTCTCTGAGCCATTAATAGAGCCTGGGCCAGAGCTAATTTGTGAAGGGCATTTTGTATCTGGTCTTGCATACTTTTAAAAGCCAAATCGGAAACAGTAAGATTTTCATTTATTTTAATCTGTACCTGGTCCTGCATACTTTTAAAAACTGAATCAACAACAATACAATTTTCATTTCTTGTAATCTGTATCTGGTCCTGCACAGTTTTAAAAACTAAATCAACAGCAGTATGATTTTCATCCCTCACACTCTTAATAACAGAATCAAAAGCAGTACGATTCTCATCCCTAACACTCTTAATAACTGAATCGAGAGCCTGAATTTACTGTTGCACATTTTCAGTAGGCAAAGTAGAATGTCCTCCATTTACAGAACCAAAAATGTAGCAAATGACACTTAAACACAGTACCAAAAAAACAATCAGGAGCACAGACTGAAAAGTAGGGATAGCTGGCAAACCACCCATGGATGTGTACAGAAGCAAAATCATTTGCCACATGCCAGGTTTTATCAAATTATTTATGCTTATAAAACTGGAGGTAACATTTAAAGAGAAAAGGGTATTCAAACTTAAAGTTGGAAGAAAACCGAACGACTTTATGGCCAGAAGAAAATTACGAAAATTCATGGTCAAGGCCACGTTTGGGCCAAAAACACACCCACAAAAGAAAGCTGTACACAAGAAAAACAAAAAGTCATCAAGACTGGAGCCATAAGGATCATGCCACATGTCCTTCAGACCTAATGCGCTTAAGGTGACCAACTCAAGTTACTTTGGGCTGATCAGCCACGAGTGTCCTGTTCAACCACGTTGGGCGCCAAAACTGTTACAGTGTAGCCCCGATATAAATGGGGTGCCCGTCTGTGGGTTCTCACTGTGCGCTTAAAAGGGACTTAAAAGACTCAACTGCAGACACACACAATAAAATTAATAAAAAGTTTATTTACAAAAAGGGAAGGGAAAAAGATAACGAATAAATTGGTGAATGCGTCCTACCAGTTCCGCTGACCTGGAATCTCAATGGCACACTGAAAAACCTGGCGATCAACAACCAAGAGCAATAGAGCACCCAAAACTCACATGTCTGCTCTAATATGCCAAAAAAATGTTGCTTAACTCCAACCTCAGCCCTCAGCATCCTTCCTTCGGTGATGACGGCATTATGGGATTTGTAGTCTTAGGTGTCTGGGATCTCTCTGGCTGAGGTGGGGGTGGGGTCCTGGGACACTCCCCTTTCCTGAGGACCACCTTCTTACAGCTTGACCTCGATATACCTCTGGTCCATTTATGAAATGGGAAATCTAACAGAACAAACTTCACAAGTTTGCTGTGTGAATCCAGAGAGCTGGTGCATGTGATGATCTCACAAAAGTGCTTGACATAATAGTACATCCTCAGTAAATGTTAGTTTTAATATTATATTCGTCAAAGTATCTTATCATTGCTCCATGTGACTTTTAATGGGATTTTTAAAATTTTTTCTTTTGTGTTAATGTTGGGCTGTAGTAGGGTTTTGTTGTGGTGGTGGTTGATTTTTAGATTGATACTAGTTAAGAAAGTGCTCATCAATAAACCACAAAACATAACATGGCAACTTGACAAAAGATAAAGGGTTTTCTTTCTTCCTTTCTTTTTTTCTTTTCTTTTTTTTTTTTTTGGCCTCCAAAAGAGAAGCAACCCAGCGGTAGATAACTGCTGGATTGATTCCTGAATTACTAAGGTCAGGTTCTGTGTGCATATCTTGATCTGTGCATGGTAGTCTTGTGCTCCAGACATTCAAGATGTAGGATTCTACAGGAGGATTCTACAACATCTGCCCATTATTAAGAAAACAAAACATTAAAAACATTTTCAGAAATCTTCAATTATTCTCCACACATGTCCTTATTGGTCAGAACTCTTCCACTTATTTCACCCCACCCCCAGGTACAAGAAAAACTGAGGAAGCTGTTATTTAGCCAGGCATTCTGCCATCCTGTTCAAAATCAGGATTCTGTTGGCAAGGAAGAAGAGAAATGGATAATGTTTGTCACAGGTGTTTGGGGGATCATGCAGCACCTGATAAAAAAGAATTCATTAGGTAATGCTCCCTTGAA
The DNA here is from genome assembly GCA_004024925.1 of Scalopus aquaticus. Taxonomy (NCBI): domain Eukaryota; kingdom Metazoa; phylum Chordata; class Mammalia; order Eulipotyphla; family Talpidae; genus Scalopus; species Scalopus aquaticus. The sequence goes on from PVIJ01002345.1 coordinate 9,589, forward strand.
CGCTTCGAGAATAAAATGCTCTGTATAATGTCTAGGTAGTTTTAGCAGTCAGTTAAAGCACCTATTTTGCCTTCTCTTCCTTTGTGAATTTATTCCCTCAGTATTTGGTACTATCATTCTGCCTATAATCAAAATTTAAGATTGCCATATTTGGGTTAATGTGGCCATACTGCCATAGAAGGCAATCTTTGGTAGGTTTCTGTGGTACCTCTGCAGGTGTGTGCACAGGTATCAGGAACAAAATTTTAAAATACTCATTCACAGTCTCCCATTGCTTTGCTAGAGAATCCACACCTACTCTGTCTCTGTAATGTATATAATCAGAAGAGTGCAGGTGCTCCCCTGATTGAACTGAGTCTGCTTCCCTCTAAACTACTGCAATTTTCATTCAAGGGAGTCACGCAACAGATGTGATGAAATAAACCTTTCTCTAATTATGGAGACTTGTCGTTGGTGTTGGAGGTTATTTTTTGTATTATTTACAATATTCTGTCTGGAAGTAATATTTCTGTCTGCCAGTGACAATTACATTGCTCTTGACTGGCACAGATCAGCAGGTTGTGATAGCTCTGAAAAGTCAGTGTGCAACACATGTCACTGGCTGACATATTAATGTTGACGACAAGGAGTGCGAGTGCGTGTGATGTAACACGATTAGATGGTGCTAAGATAAAGGACCATCTCAAAGCCCATGAATAACCAAGAAGCAGCAAGGTGACAACTATCAATTATTTATTGCCCTTGTCCAGTATGTTATTAACAGCTCCAGGAAAGCATACATCCTTCCTTTCCTGTTCACTCTCCCCCTTGTTAACGCTTGGCTCCTCAGCTTCTGGGAGGTTGCATCCTAAGGGAGACATTTTGCTCTCAGCTACTATTAGACAATCCAGAGAAAAAAGTGAAATGACCTCAAAGCAGACTACATTCAGCTTTTTTGGCTACCAGAAAATAGACATCATTCTCCACTCCCCACTGGAGAGTCTTCTAATCACTTGCATAGTTTCTTCTTTACTCTTCTCCCCTCAAGTTCAGTGGACTACTGCTTTAACATTAGTTCCCTCTTGAGGGGAGAAAATGCTCTGTGAATAACTCAAGCATGGATCTGTGAGTTTGGTCCTCATACCTAGGGAAATCATTATAGGTTTATATACTCATTTCTTTGCTAAGTCAGGAAGAGACCAATTTATATCTTAGTTTACATGAAACAGAGAAAAGTTATAAATAGGTGCTAGTTAGGTGCTTTCAGTTGCAAGGCATAGAACATTTATCTAAATGATTTTAGACAATAAGCAAAATCACCTCACCTGTGCAGACACTCAGCAATGCTGTCTCCCTGTCTGCACTGCTCAATGTTACTCCCCTCACGGTTCTAATATCGAAAGAGACTCTTTTATTTCTCATTTCTGCCCAGCAAGCAAGAGCGAAAGGACCTTTATTCAACAGGCAGAAAAAGACATTCCTACAGCCTGACTGAGCCCACTGGGGTCTTGGCGCATCCCTAATTGTCACTGGGGGATATAATATGCTGAGTGGCTGTAGTTTAGTCTCCAGTGTCCATTTATTGCAAAGGGTGTTGAGAGTCCATTGACTGGTTTAGACGCCTCTAGATTCACCGCTGGAGTTGGAGATGACATTATTCATTCCAAAATGACATGAGCTACTAGGGGGTGGACTGAACAAAATCCAGGTCATGTGGGAAAGGGGTTAAATAACAGCACACAGTAGGTGAGATAAATGTTTACAAAGCACTTTAGAGTATCACAATTGAATAGACACAAAGAAAGCAATATTACTTAAATGAAACATTTTGCCAATTCCTAAGAAGTGATTCTTTTTAGAGATTTTAAGTCAAATTTACTATATCACCCAAAATTTCTATAGTTATTCAATTATTGTATACCATATTATTTGCCTTATGCTTAATGTTAAAGCTGCTATTACACTGATATTGTGTGGATATGTTTTTACTTTTCTGATGTTTACATTGCTGGAATAAATCTTATTTGGTCATGATGTAGTATGCTAATACACTGTCAAATTTGAAGTGTTGGTATTTCATTTAAAAATTGGAACCTTTGTACATAAGTGATATAATATAAAAATATATTGTTATATGATATGTTACATATATGTATGTTATAAACATACAACATAATAATATATGTAGCATAATAATACATGTAATACAATATGTAACATAATAGATGAAATATAATAATATATTTTAGCTACTATAACAAAGTTTGCTATTTTCATTCAAAATTATGATGTTGAAGTTCATCTTTGCTGCTATGTATGGTTTGGTCCCTGAACTTTTTTCAGCACTACCACCTCATAGACCCCTTTGACACTTTCTCTCTCCCACCTAATTCCTAGCCTCAGCGAGCTCACTTCATTTATTAATGTCAGCCAGTTTTTAAAAGTATTTTGCTTGCTGAATCACCCCCTATGTAAACAGCCAATATTTTTCTTAGTCATTTTTATTTTCTTTACTGCAAATAATTCCCTCCAACTCCATTCATTTTGCTCGAAATGGTAACATTTCATCTTTCCTGATGACTGAATAGTATTCCATTGTTTGAATATACAACATCTTCTTGATCCAATCCTCAATCACTAGGCATGTTTCCATGTTCTGGCCATTGTAAATAACACTGTAATAAGTAAGCATTATGAGCATGCAGTTTTTGGAGTTGATGGTTTCATATTTTTGGATAGATGCCTAAAGGTAGAATTGCTAGATCATATGATATTTCTATCTTAAGTTGTTAATGTAAATCCAGAAATAAATGGAAATAAAATTGGTTGTTCTCATCATAAGTTTTTTTTTAGTGTTTGCTTTAAGATCACCAAAAATTGCTAGAAGTAATTTAAAAATTCAATAAAACTATAGGACAAAAAAATCAATATGCAAAATCTTCGGCATTTCTAGACAGTATTAAATATCAGAAAGAAAACTGAAGAAAATGATCTATTTAGAGTGCAGATGCAACAAAAGTTTTTTTCATCAAAAAAAATATTGATGAAAGAAAGTTAAAAAGACACAAATAAATGGAGCCATATCTCATGCTAATGGATTGGAAGAATTGATACTGTTAAAATATCCATACTATTCAAAGCAATCTACAGATTCAATGCAACCCCTATCAAAGTTTCAATGATTTTTTTTCACAAAATAATCCTAAAATATATCTGGAACCACAAAAAGCTCAGATTAACCAAAGCTATCTTGAGAAATAAAAATAAAGCATGAGGGATCACATTGCATGATTTTAAACTACATTACAAAGCTATAATAATCAAAACTTATGATAGTAGCATAAAAACAACGACAGCAATCAGTGGAACAGAATAGACACACCAGATAGAAACCCACACATACAAGGTGAGTTAATTTATCAAAAAAGGACCAAGAATGTACAACAATGACAGTATAGTTTCTGACAACACAAGCAAAGGAAACAAAGCAAAAATAAATAAGTGGGAATCAATAAAACTAAAAAGTTACTGCATAGCAAAGGAAACAAACCCAACAACAAAAAGAAAAGATACCTACTGAATGGGGAAAAGTACTCACAGATCATATGTCTAAAGGGGTTAATATTTAAAATATAAAGGAACTCATAGAAATCAACAGCAAAAAAAAAAAATCCAATTAAAAACTGAGCAGACCATCAGAACAGACACTTATCCAAAGACGACGTATAGATAACCAACAAATAACATAAAAATGTGCTCACCTTCACTAATTATCAAGGGAAAACAAATCAAAACCACATTGAGATATCACCTCACATCTGTTAAAATGGCTACAACAAAAAGACAGGAAATAATAAGTCTTGATAAGAATGTAAAGAAGGAACGCTTTCACACTGTTGGTGAAAACAGCCTTTATGAAAAACACTATGGAGTTTTCTCAAAAAATTAAAAAAACAACTATCATATGAGAGGATTCCACTTCTGGGTTCTTAAGAAAATGAAAACACTAATACAAAAAGATATGTAGCTTTACATTCACTATAGCATTGTCTGCAATAGCCAAGACATGAAAGCAACCAATTGTCAGCTGATGCATGAATGAATAAAAGAAATGTGGAATTTATATGCAATAAAATATTATACAGCCATAAAAAAGGTCATCTTGTCATTTGTGCTACTGATGGACTTTGAAGGAACTAGCTAAGTAAAAGAAATCAGACAGAAAAAGACAAATCCCATATGATTTCATTTATATGTGGAATACAAAAATAAAAGTAATGAATTCATAGATTCAGAGAAAAAGAATGGAGGTTGCCAGAAACATGGGAGTGAGGGGTTGCAGAACAAGTGAAGGTGGTAAAAGGTACAAACTTACAATTGTAAAATAAGTTCTGGAGTGCCTCCCTGGTGGCGCAGCGGTTAAGCACTGCACTGTGGAGCTGCCGGTACGGTGACGCGAGTTCAATGCCCAGCCAGGGAGATGCCCACATGGCGTGGCAGACCTCTCCTGCCTCGCCTGCTGCTCCCCTCAGCAGTGTATTTCCATCGATCTGCCTGTTCTGCTCCCCATTCTGTCTCTGGTGAACCCTCTCATTGCCGCAGGCCTCTGGCCTGTACCCCAGCTTGTATGCATAAATAAATAAATCTTTAAAAAAAATAAGTTCTGGAGGTGTAATGTACAGCATAGTGACTATTGTTAATAATACTGTGTTCTATATTTGAAAGTTGCTAAAAAAACAAATCTGAAAAGTTCTGATCACATTTAAAAAAACTTGGAACTGTGTGGTGATGAATATCAACTAGACATATCTGTGATAATTTCATAATGTACACAAATATTGCAACATTTTGTTGCACACCTAAAACTAATATAATGTTATGCTATATGTCAATTTTGTCTTGAAATAAAAATACTCACTTTTAAAAATGTGTTTATTAGTACAGTAAAAAGTTTTAATAGGGCCTCTCTGGTGACACAGGGGTTAAAGACACAGCACTATCAAACTATTGCCCGCCACTACAGCATGAGTTCCATCCATGGCCAGGGAGCTGACCCACATGGTGCAGACCTCTCCTGTCTTGCCAGCTGCTCTCCTCAGCAGTGTATTTCAGTCATTCTGCCTATTCTGCTCCCCTCTCTGTCTCTGGTGAATCCTTTTATCTACCTGCTGTCCCTCACCCTGCTCTTCTGGCCTACAGCCCAGTTCTTATATGCATAAATAATTAAATCTTTTTTTTAAAGTTTTAATATATTTCAAAAGCTGAGCATCCTGTAGGGAGAATGGAGAGAAACGCCACTTTAAAAGAGTCAGGTAGGATAAAATATTATCTAAGATTAGGAATGGGGAGAGATCTGTTATAAGCTATAAAGCCTCTGCACAGTTCCATAGCAGAATCTTAAGGGAAAGTCCTTTTCAGAGGCAAAGCCACCTAGATGGTGTGTGTTGAAACTATGGAAACCAAACTGCCTGGGTAGGGCAATGTAAGCGATACCAGGGTTTGTTTAATGAAAGAAGCATAAGACGCAGTAAGTAGCAATGTGACAGTATATTGAACATGGGTGGATGTTGAGAATTCAAAGAAACAGCACAAGATAGAAAAGAATCAATGCGGAACCAAAAGATTACACTACTGGTTGAAAACTATGAAGGTCCATACTGCCACCAGCATTCCAAGAGAGTTAGTATTGTGTGTGAAGAATTAAATACCCAGATTGTCATTTACTATAACCCTGTGAGCAAATCAATCACTGTTTTCAGGTTTCAGTTTCTAACCTGTAAAATAAGGATAATGTATACATAACAGTTTTGATAAGAAGTTAACATTGAAATGATTTTAATAAGTGAGAAAACTTCGGAGTCATAAATTTCCATTGTAGAAGTTCCAATATGAAAGGGAAATCACACTAAGAGAATCCCCCAAAGGAGGAAAGTTTAGTGAGGTTAGACCTGTGAGTTAAAAGAACAGTTAATAGTTTGCTCACAGTCTTTTCTTGGAAGAATATGTCAAAGTGATCATCTATTTGAACATCCCAAATTGGATCCACTCGGATTTGATTCTGGCATTTGAGATTGCAAAGACAATATGCTTTTACTAATCTAGAAAATGAAGAAAATTTCTCCCAAGTTTTAAACATACTTGCTGGGTTACAATAAGCAATAAGTTGGTTACTAACATAATGGACACATTTAGAAAGAAAATAGAAAGAATACAATTTTTAAAACTTGGGTAGAAACTTCCGATTTCTGTTTTATTAGTCCCTCACCACATAAGGCAAAACTGGTTGAGAATGTGAGAATAAGAAATAAACATTTAACATGATAATGCAACTAACTACTGCCATCTAATTCCCATATTTTAAAGCACTCAGCAACAGTAACCCCTCCACATTTTGATGGGTAATCATAGTTTGAATGGCAAGGCTTATCAAAAACCATTTTACTTTTTATAAAATAATCAGATAAAAAGATAAAGGAAAACAAATTGAATTCATTTGAGGCAATTTTTCAAAACAAAAACCCAAAACCTACAGGTACAGCAACCCCTAAAACCTTGTTGGAATATATATTCACTCTTTAAGTCCTTACCTACCTAGATTCATGTTACAAGTCTACAGCTTTACACAGCACTGATAGACTTGGATGAGTTGAATTTAAACTATCACCTAAAAATGTCATTTGGCGAAAAAAAATAAACTGAAAGACACTACATGTAACAATTTGAATGGGTATTTAAATTGCATTTACAGCCACATTTTTTCTTCTTTTGGAAGAGAAAGGAGCCCGACATTATCTCAGGAGGTTTGTGGGCCACAATGAATGGGCTGCTTTTAGAGAAACTAGCATTTGTTGTCTTGAATTTCTCATGAAATGACAGATTCTTGACTAGAAATCCCCCCATTAATGCTGCCACTATTTATTTATTCACTCTAGCGTTTCAAGTTCATTTGTAGTTGGAAATCCTAGACTAATGCTTCTCTTAGTTTTATATTTACAAGTGAAATTCAACTAACATTAGTTTAAAAAAATGATTGAAAACTAACAATAAATGGATTCTACATTACTTCTTAAATTGTATAAAATCTAGCTTTGGGACTGTCTAATAAATGCAATGAAGAAAAACATCTAGGAATGCCCTATATATCAAACTTACAAGACTGATAGATAGTATACGGTTTACATAACATTAAATTTGAGTGGAAATTTCTAGTGTTTTTTTTTTTAAAGTGACTTCCACAATGCATAAAAAATAAGCATCCAAGTTCCCACCCTAAACACAATTTCTTTTTTGTATAGGGCTTAATAGATTTCCTTTTCAAATATGCAGTTGAATTGGCAGACCAGAGCCCAGAGTTCCATTTTTGATAAACCATGTTTATTGGATACCTGGTGGTTTGGGTGTTTGCCTGTTAGAGAAGTTCATGATTCTCTAAGCTACTCTCAAAGCAAAGCTAAGACAAATATACTACAACAGTTTGCAATGTGACAAACCTTTAACAAAATGCAGATCAAAATTTAAATCAAATTTATCTCCGTGTGATTTTCCAACTGCCTTGCTATGATTTTGAAGGAAAATTCTAAAACTGTCAGGGACTGCAATTACTTGGAAAGATATACAGTGGGCAAAGTCTCATCATTCTTTATGCTACATAGTAGCACAAGATCTCAGAAATCCATCCAAGAATACCATTATGTAATCCAAACCCAAACAAACCAACCGAACCTCAAGTATCGATATATCAGGCAGTGCCCTTGTACTCTTTCCTAGTAAACTATAGACTCACCTCAACATTACTGGATACTCAGGGTACCCTACCACCCATAGTAACATTACATTGGGCAACAAATTTTTTTAAAAGTCATGTTACTGAAATAAAACGAGTCATTTCCTATCAATTTGTATGTGCTGAACACGAATATGACAGTCAAATTCTAATTTTGGCTGTAGTTTTTTTGTAATCTGCAATAAATCGATGTTTACATCATGAAATGCATCCAATAGTTATAGGCCTACAGTTAATACCTGTAAAAAATCAAGTCATAGACTACTTCTTAGATTTCTTCGCTTGTCTCTTACATAGCTGTTCAGGAACATCTCTGGGGAGTGTCTAGCAGTAGTCAGCCAGCATTGTAGTGGACCATTTTCCCTGGTATCTTTGTTCCATTGATGCTATATCTTGATGAAAACGTTCACCATGTTCATCCCTAACTATACCACAGTTTTCAGGGAAGAAATCCAGATGGGAATGAAGGAAGTGGATCTTTAGAGACATATTGCAGCCAAGTTTCTGATACTGCATCAGCATGTCTTCTACTAGTTAGTTCCTTGTAGTTTTCTGCCCTAACAATCCCAAGAAAGATTGTAGACACTATGCAAAAAGCATTCCATGCTTGTTTCACATCACCCTGCACCAAGTTGTTGCAGATGGAATGTTTGGGTAGACTATTCTCGACTTCTTTTGCTTCATTATTCACCAGAAAGAGAGGGAACCAAGCAGAAGGAACAGTCTTTTATGTGGTTGCTTGACTCTCCCCACACCATGGGGACTGCAAACGTCATTGACTATCTTTTGCCATTGAACCACTGTGAAAGCTGTGTTGTACATGTAGCACAGCATATATGCGGGGCCCAAGCCTTGTCTTGGTCACCAGCATTGCATCCGAAGAAAAAATGATAAGCCTTCTTCACTTGAGAAGTGATCCTTTTCTTCTGGCTGGCAAATGTCACTTCCCCACAAATAGAGCAGAAATTGTCCTATTAACGCACTTTTGAGGCATTACTGTTCTGTATTGTGCCTAAATGGATAAAATAATAACAGTTCTATGGAACAGTAGCTTCAACTGTCTCGCAGGAAGTCTGAAATATTTTCAATGCTCAACCTTTCTGACAGGGCTTTGTATGGTGCACTGTTGACGTAGCTTACTTCAGCAGCTGCGTGGCAGTAGTATTGCTTTGCATCAGAAAATGATTCAATGAACTCTGGATGATGTGTGCATGATGGTATTATGCAATGCAATGCAATATTACATCATTGTAGGCTGATTTAGGGTGTTGTTGCAGTCCTACTGGATAAATTTACTCGGTGAAACATATAAAATGAATTATATGAAATATCTTCAAAATGAGAGCTAATAAAAAATTTTCAGGGTTATATTCATGTTCAGCACACCAAGATACTACAGATTAGGGCCTTTTTAAATCAGTTATGATCGCACTGTTGACCAGTGTTATTAGCACCTTACTTCACTGTGATCAATTATACTGAAAACTCTTGACATAGAGACTGCAATGTGTATTTAGATTTAGATAGATATAGGGTGATGACTTCAAGCTATGCTTTCAGCAGGTAGAGTCTTTAAAGTTATTTCGTTTTGGTTGTAGTTGCTGAAATATAATTTAATTCATATAATATGGAATTCATACTATAAAAGTGTACAATTCAGTGAGTTTTAGTATATTTATAAAGTTGTGTAACCATTATTAATATCTAATTCCAGGATATTTCATTACCCCAAAAAGAAATTTTGTATGCATTAACAGTCTTTACTCATCCTCCACCCCCATGTCTATGGAAATCACTAATTTACTTTCTGTCTCTATGAATATGTATCTCCTGGACATTTTATGTAAAAGGAATTATATAATATGTGGTTTATTGTATCTGATTTCTTTCATTTAGCATATTTTCAAGATTCATCCATGTTGTTGCCTGTATCAGTACACCATTTCTTTTTAAAGCAACTAAATAATACTTTGCTGTATGAATAAACCACATTTTATTTGGCCATTCCTCAGTTAATAGACAATTGAGGGTTATTTATACTTACTATTATGAATAACGCTGCCATGAACATTCATGTGTAAGTTTCTATATAGACACAGGTTTTTTATTTATGCTTGGGCACATATCTATGAGTGGAATTACTGGACCAAATGTTAAACCTATGTTGAATTTTTTGAGAAACTGCCAACTGTGTACCAAAATGATTGCACCACTTTACATTCTCACTAGCAATGTAGAGGGGTTCCACCATCTCTGCATCTTTGCCAGTACTAACTGCTCATCTATTTGCTTTTTTTCTCTACTACCACCATCCCTTATCTGGAAGAGGTTAGCCCAGTGCCTTCACTCTGCCACTACTTTGCCAGACCCCATTTGTTTCTTTATAATGGCATTATTGCCATATAATTCAAACACCATATAATTCACTCATTCAAAGAGTAAAATTCAATTGTTTTTAGTCTATTCACATAGTTTTTCACATCAGTTTTGGAACATTTTCATCACTCCCAGAAGAAACCCATAACACTAACCCATTTCCCCCAAATCCTAAATCCTAGGCAATCACCAATCTACTTTCTGTCTCTATGGATTTTTTTATTCTGGATATTTGATTCAAATTACTTTATATTTCGAACAAACTGTGGTCTTTGTAACTGTCCTCTTTCACTAAACATGTTTTCAAGTCTCATCTGGGTTGTTGCATGCATTAATATTTCATTTGCTTTCATGACTAAATAATATTCGATTGTAATGATAAGCCATATCTCATTCCACACTCCCCAAAAAAACTCACACTCTAGAGAAAGAAGTATGGACATTTATAAATTGTTAAAATCTAAGGTAATATGTATAATAATAAAGGTAAATAGAGTCCAGACATATCATTCAACTACATAGACAAGAAAATCTTTTTAAAGGAATTAACGTAAAGATAGAAAGTTGTTAGGTATACGAACAAGTTACAGGAGAATAAAGTAGGAAAAAACACTTCACAGTAAGAGAATGAGAAACATAAAGAAAAATCATCCTGCTTTTGGGTAACTGATTCCTTGATTTGAAATTTTCTTCTTTTAACTTAAAGTAAGAAACTAAAAGAGGGCCTCCCTGGTGGGGCAACGGATTATATCTCAGCACTATGAAACTATCCGCAGCCACTGCAGCACAAGTTTGATCCCCAGCCAGGGAGCTTCCCACATGGCTCAGCAGACATCTCCTGTCTTACCCGCTGCTCCCCTCAGCAGTGTACTTCAGTTGATCTGCCTGTTCTGCTCCCCACTCTGTCTCTGGTGAACCCTCTCACCACCCCACACCTCTGGCCTACACCCCAGTTCTTGTATGCATAAATAAATAAATCTTTAAAAAAAAGAAAAGAAAATAAAGACTTCCCCAAATGGAGACATGAAAACAGATTCTGGCAGGATATTCATTCAATGATAGAAATTTCATTAAAAGTCATCCATTGAAGAATTGATAGAGGCAGGATAGTCAAATCCCAGGGTGAAGCCCCATTCAACTCTATTAAAGGAATTATGGTAAAACTATCTTAGAACTATAAAGGATCCCTGTTGATGAGAGCTACCCATTTCGAAAATGGAAAAAGCAACATATGTACCAAAACAAAAAAAAAAAGGAAAGTAAAAATCATTCACCTAAGAATTTAAATAATGACACATATTAACGTTATCATAATTACTAGCATTACTAATGTTATCATTGTAATAGTTGCCATCATGCTGTGTTTGCATGTCAGGCAGCATGTGAACATCATGAAATGGGTATTGTTTTCACCTCCACTTCAAGAGATTATCAAACTGAAGTTATAAGGAACTCTTTCTATGACAAGGATTATGAGACTGAATTTTGTAAGGAACTTTTTCTGTCAGACAATTAGAAAGGAAAGCTGGAATTGAGCACAGGTATAATTCTAGTGTCTGTTTTTTAACATTAAAATCTTAATTACAACTGGAAAATCTTTAGTAAAAGAACATTATTTTCCTCTTTCCAGTTCTCTGATATATGGAACAAGAGGACTATTCATGTGTCAGAGAATTTGCATTTCTAGGTAGATTGCTTATTGCACATATTTCACAGTGCCAATTCTGAGGGCAGAAATTTACCTCAAAATTCCACTTAAATGATGTGTCTGTTCTAAATTTCTTCTTCCACTTCCCATTTGATGTGCTTATTACAATATTTGAATATGCTCTTAGTTCCACTGCTATATTAATAAGTATATTATAAAAAATTAACTTGGTCTCCTGTTTTGGTGTTTGTATTTCTTTTGACATTTTAATAGCCTAGGCAAAACCTAAAAGAAGTATTGCTTTTCACAGTTAGTTATTATATCAGCATCTAATTGAAATAAGTGGAAGTGGCAGAGAAACACTGGGTTGAGATGAGCTGAACTCGTTAAAAACAACAAGAATTTGGGAAAGGTTCACTTTACACTGAAATCTTAAAAATAAGAATGTTCAGGGGGTGTGCAAGACCTTTAAATGAATTTTAATTTAATCTCTTTAGATGTTAATGGCTTTTGTGGGCAACACTGTTTTCTAAATGTCAGGGAATATGGGTTTCTGTAAGCACTGGTACTAGGGAAAAAACATATTAAATTTGGTTCTTAAGGTGAGCTTGGATGAGAACAAACGGGAAGTTTAAGGTCACAAATCGTGTTTAGATAAACGACACAGCACAGTGACTAATCTAGCCTTAATATGTATTAGAAAGCAATGTCACCGAGTGCACACACTCAGTAAATATAAATGGAGCATGCTCAGAAACTCAATTCTCTTACCATTTTTTCATATTAAAAGTCAAGGATTTACACAGAAATATAAGGAAATGGAAGGATATCCCATGCTCTTGGATGGGAAGAATCAATATAATCCAAATTATTACCCTGCCTAAAACTATATATAAATATAATGCAAACCCCATCAAAATGCCAGCAATATTTTTCAAGGAAACTAGACAAAAGATATTGAAATTTATATGGAACCACAAGAGGTCTCAAACTGCAAATGCAACCATGAGAAAAAAGTAGAGAAATTGAGGTGTCATGCTACCAGACTTTAAACTTCACTATAAAGTAGCTACTAGTACCAACATGGTATTGTCACAAAAACAGATATATGGATCAATGAAATAGAATCAAAAGTCCAGGAACAAATCCAAGTACAATACTAGCAACAAAGCTATGATAAAATGGAGAATGGACTACCAACTCTGAAGACAAACATTGGAAAAAACACATTTGTCGAAGGAGACTTCAAAACCCCACTCTCACCAACTAGACAGATAATAATCATGGATATAATGGCCTTAAATAGAGATTAGCCCTCATGGATCTCATAGACATTTTCAGAGCACTGCACCCCAAAAAAGCAGAATGCACTTTTTTTTCAAGTGCACATGGGGAATTCTCCAGCATAGACCACATTCTGGGACACAAAACAAATATCAACAAATTCAAGAAGATTGAAATCATACCTAACATTTCTCAGCTCATAAAGGTATCAAACTAGAAATCAACTATCAAAAGAAAGCAGGGAAATCCTTTAATACAAGGAGACTGAACTATACACTATTGAAAGACCACTGGGTTAATGAAGGAATGTGGTATATATATTACATACACGCACATACACACACACACAAACACACACACACGCACATGCACACACACTATTCAGTATTATATAGCCATATGAAAGGATGAAATGCAGGCACTTTTAACACAGAAAAAGTATCATCAAAATTAAAAGACACCTTGCTGAGTTGGAGAACATATTTGCATACCATATATTCATTTATATTTTATTTACATTGAGGATTTAAAGTATTAAGAAAAAGATTGTGTGTTGGAGATAAAGGAATTGGCTGTTTTAAACAAAGAAGGAAAATCCATTTTAAGAAGGCATATGGGTCAATGGAGAGTCAAAAAGTAGAGAAGTCAGAGGATGAACTTAGGAAACTGATTATACTGGTCAACACTGAGATCGTTACTGACTTAAAAAAGCCCTAATCTGTAGTATCTTGGTGTGCTGAACATGAATATAACCCTTAAATTTTTTTATTAGCTCTCGTTTTGAAGATATTTCATATAATTCATTTTATGTTTCACCGAGTAAATTTATCCAGTAGGACTGCAACAACACCCTAAATCAGCCTACAATGATGTAATATTGCATCGCATTGCATAATACCATCATGCACACATCATCCAGAGTTGATTGAATCATTTTCTGATGCAATGCAATACTACTGCCACGCGGCTGCTGAAGTAAGCTGCGTAGCAGTGCACCATACAAAGCCCTGTCAGAAAGGTTGAGCATTGAAAATATTTCAGACTTCGCGCAAGACAGTTGAAGCTACTGTTCCATAGAACTGTTATTATTTAGGCACAATACAGAACAGTAATGCCTCAAAAGTGCGTTAATAGTGAGGACAATTTCTGCTCTATTTGTGGGGAAGTGATATTTGCCAACCAGAAGAAAAGGATCACTTCTCAAGTGAAGAAGCCTTATCATCTTTTCTTCGGATGCAATGCTGGTGACCAAGACAAGGCTTGGGCCCCACATATATGCTGTGTTACATGTAAAACACAGCTTTCACAGTGGTTCAATGGCAAAAGACAGTCAATGCCGTTTGCAGTCCCCATGGTGTGGGAAGAGCCAAGCAACCACATAGAAGACTGTTCCTTCTGCTTGGTTCCTCCTCTTTCTGGTGAATAACGAAGCAAAAGAAGTCAAGAATAGTCTACCCAAACATTCTGTCTGCACTGATACCAGTTCCACATGGTGAGGGACTGCCTATTCCAGAACCTCCAGCAGAATATTCTCTTGATTCATCTGATAAGGACAAGGGTGAGCCGACCTATTCTTTTCCTGTCCCATCAGCATGTAGTGATCCAGATTTTCACTGTGGTGCATCATCAACCCCATATAGACTAACACAGGAAGAACTAAATGACTTCGTTCATGATTTGGACTTACTCAAGAACAAGGCAGAATTGCTAGGATCAAGACTCCAACAGGGAATTTTCTAGAAGAAGATATCACAATTACTTTCTATTGTAAGCACCACCAGCAGTTGGAGCCTTTCTTCAGAAGGGAAAGTACTCTGGTATTCTGTTCGGATATTGAGGGCCTCATGAATGCCTCAGAAATCACTCATGACTCATAAGAATAGAGACTATTTCCAGACTCTTCAAAACTGAGTGTTAAGGCTGTGCTTTTGCACAATGGAAACCATCTTCCATCTATTCTATTCCTGAACAACTGTACAAGAGACAAGTGAAGAAATCTAAAAGTAGTCTATGACTTGATTTTTTACACTTATTAACCATAGGCCTATTGCTATTGGCATGCATTTTGTGATGTAAACATCAATTTATTGCAGATTACAAAGAAAACTAGAGCCAAAATTATAATTTGACTGTCATATTCGTGTTGAGCACATACAAATTGATAGGAAATGACTAATTTTATTTCAGTAACATGACTTTTGTAAAAATTTGTTGACCAGTGTTATCTGAGCAATATGTGAAAACTAAGTGGTCTGAGCAAAAGGGGAGTTAACTGTCTAACAGGAACATCATGGACTGGAAAACAGAACCAGTAGTTTTCTTTAGTAGTGAATATGCTCAGAGCAATTAGTCCTAGGGGAAAAAAATAGGTAAATGTCAAGCAGATAATTACCAACTTTAGATAATTAGCATTTAGGTTAAATGCGTGGCTTTTGAAACCAGGCAATTTTGATTTAAATCCCTACTCCACCATATTACTAGTGTGAACCTTAACTTCTAACTGGGGTGGCTCAATTTTCCTCATCTATAATCAGGGATGATATATATTGTATCTCTCTGATAGGATAGGGGTGGGGAGTAGATAGTATATGTGTCTAGCTTATGCTAATTGCTCTCTACATATTTGCATTCCTAATTATGTTTTTCCAAAAGATATAAAGTTATGGGAAATAAAAATATATCTAAAACAGATGGGGATATAATGAGAAAAACAATTAAACACAAGTAATATTTTAGATAAACTGAATTTGTTAATAGTTAATGATAAAAGCATTCAATGAAAATTCAAGTTTTTGTTGCTTTCTAAGTTTCACCAGTAAAATTAAATGTCTATGTGTTGTAAAATTCCTAAATAGAATCTTAGTTAAGAAAGTTTGAGTAAACAGACTGTGTGCTACATTTTAGAATGTTTCTAATGATACTACTAGTCGTGGTTCTAGGGTGGGGTTAGACAGACCTCTGAGCATCTGTCTGGTTCCACAGATTAGCATGTGACCTAAGGAGGTTGCTGGTAAAATTACTGACTCCATAGCACAGTTGCAATGCAAACTAATACACATGTGTTTCATGAGTATATGTGAAACACAGATGTTTTTATGTGTAGGATTGAGTGCAGGAAACCTGAAGAAAGTCGAGCTTCAGTCAAGTATGATGGAGCTACAGAGAGAAAATTCATGATTAAGGCTGAAAAATCAGAGTGCACCAGAATGACCTAAGTTACAATTAACTAGTAGATTTCAGACTATTGTTTCAGCTTACCTGAAGATCCATTCTTCTGTGCCCACACCTGGGTAGCATACATGTGATTAGAGAAAAAGACCGTTAAATTCACAAATGAAAAAAAAAATTTCATTAAATTGTATTATATACTTTTAGGTCCAAGAATAGGAGGGGGAGAGTGGATTTTTCTTTTTCATTTCAAGGACTGCCATCTTGTCATAAGGATCTAAAGCAGAACTGTTTAATAGTGATGAAGAATTCAACTATTTCTGCAGTGATGGAAATGTTCTAATCTGTGCTGTCCAAGATGGTTGCTATTAGAACATGTGGCTCATTAGCATTTGAAATATGGCTACTCTGACTCTGAAAATGAATTTTTAATTTTATTTCACTTTAATTAACTTAAATTTAAATTTAAATGGTGATGTGTGGCTAGTGTCTACTGTACTAGACAGCACAGACGAAAAGCATCATTGGCCAGCAGAAAGTGTCTGTAAAGCTTCATTGTCACGAAGATAATGCAACTCAGTTGCTCAGTAGCTCAGAATACTGAGTCTGGAGTCAACTGTCTTATTTTTATACTGGTTCTACCTCTCATTAAAAAGGCAAAAAGTTATCCTGGGAGACTTCCAGCTTCTTGGAATGCAGGAAGCTGGAAAGCACATGTTCTCACCCTTATCAAAACAAAACAAAAATTCTGCACAATGTGAAAATTCATAACTTTTCTTGAACTTATCAGACAACTGCGACTTCAGGACACCAACTAACTAAAACTTAAGGAAAGACCAGTGCGTTCAAGTACAGAAGGATATCAACACTTGGTGACCTACGGCAAATGCAGCCAGACTCTGAGAAGAATTCAACAAAATCTTTTAATAAATTAGTATAGGACAAATATGGGTTTAGGAAAGAATACAGACCTCCCCCCAAACACACACACACACACACACACACACACACACACACACGATGCAGCTATAAGGGTATTTTACACCCACCTGCAAGCTCTATGTCACTAAGTGATTGGTGAGCATCTGGAAGAATTCCTCATGGTGCAGACCAATGGAGAGAAGAGCAATCACCCAGATTCTTTTCCCCAGTCTCCCCAACAAAGCTGTGAGTTCCCATGGAAATAGCAGTAAACAGTCATCCTTAAGACCCTGGTAATAACATTTTCAGCTAGGTGAAGAAGACAAAAAAAAATACCGTTTGCTCACAGGGAAGGGGTAGGAATGCACGCTGGGTTTATATATACAACTAGAAATGGGGCTGGAATCCTATGGAAACCACACTTCCATGAATCAGAAGTACCTAAGACTGAAGTCTACTAACATCAATAAATAATGCCCCCTCATCCCCTCCCCCCATGACCGGGCTAACAAGAGTTAAATGACAACAATGCCTAGAGTCCTGATAGACAGGGAGGTAAGAAGATAGAGCAAGAACCTCTCTCTGAGACACAGTAAAAAGGGAACACTGAAAACTGAGACTGGAAAAATTAGTGAGAAAAAAGTTTCTAGCAAACTAGTCCCTACTCTAAACACAAAGTAATGTCAAAGAAATTTGCAGTCTGTAGTATGCCAAAAGCAATCATTACAGCAAATCCCAAACCTACATTAACTGCTGACTAACTTAACTTATATCCCCAAACAAAAGGGGAATAAAAGGGATTCTTACTTACAAGCATAAAACTAGCTGTTTCTACAACTTTACAAGAGCTTTGGATTTCCATACATACAAAAAAAATTATAAGACACACACACACACACACACACACACACAAAACTCAGAATAAAACCAACATATACCAAAAGACAGAGCAATTAATAGAATCAGAAGCATATATAGCGAGATGTCAGAATTATCAAAGCATTAAAAATAACTAATTAATATGTTAAAGAGTCTAACAGGAAAGGGGAAAAACCTGCAAAATCAGGTAAGTAATTTCAACAGGGAACTGCAAACCATTAGAAAAAATAAATAGAAACGTGAGAAGTGAAAAACACAGTAACAAAAATGAAGAATTCATTTTATCCATATTTTTGACACAGTGCAGGGAGAGTGGGGGAATTAATATGTTGGAAGATAAGTCCGTACAAATCACTCAAACTGAAACACACAGAAAAAATGTATAGTGAAAAATCAGAGGATCCAAGAACTGTGGTGCAGAATCATATTGTTTAACATAAATGTTAAAACACAAATGTAAAACATGATTGTAATTAGAGCAGCAAAAGGAGAAAGAACAAGAGAAAATATCTGAAGAAATAGGGTAAGGGCCTCCCTGGTTGCGCAGCGGGTTAGGCACGGCGTTGTGGAGCTGTCGGCAGCAGCGGAGACGCAAGTTCGACGCCCTGCCGGGGAGATTCCCACATGGAGCGGCAGACCTCTCCTGTCTCGCCCGCTGCTCCCCTCAGCAGTGTGTTTCCGTCAATCTGCCTGTTCTGCTCTCCACTCTGTCTCTGGTGAACCCTCTCGCCGCCCCACGCCTCTGGCCTGTACCCCAGCCTGTATGCATAAATAAATAAATCTTAAAAAAAAAAAGAAATAGTGTTCAAGAAGTAATAATATGAAACCACAGATCCAAGAAGTTCAGAAAATACCAAGCACAATGAAAGTAAAGGAAAGGAGAGTGGAGTGGAGGGAAGGAGGTGGGGAGGGAGGACAGGAGAGAATCTGAAGATAAACAAAAACACTGTTGTGAGGATTAGTTGAGAACATTCACATAAAACACTTAGAAGAATGATAAAACATAGCAAATAATAAAAGTGACTACACAGGGGCGCAACTCTGCCTCCCCAAAGAGTGGCAACAGAGTTTAATTCTGGTGATTTGACATAATCATGAACAGATTTTTATTGGTAAATCAAGGTCAGCGTCTGAGAGTCCTTGCTGACCTGTCACAGCAATATGTCCAGCGCGCACATGTAAGTACTAACCTGGGGATTCTCAGAAATACTATGAGAACAGAACTCTATAAAATGCTGAATTTTCCACATGAGTGAGAGCACAGTTAGGAAGAAAAATGATATTACATTAATAAGACTCCAAGCTCACGATGGGAATCCCTGAGACACTAAGTTTTAACAATATGCCAGGCACTGTGCCTTTACAGGTTTTATTTTGTCTCTTTCCAATAGCAGTTCTCTCAAGTAACTCTTAGTATCATTTCCACTCTCAAATGAGGTTCAGAAAGATTAAGTGACTTCCCTAGGCCAAATAGTTAATAAGACATCCTATCAAGTTTTGGTCCCAGATCTGCCTATATCTAAAGTCAAAATTTTGTCCTAAACATAATTCATGGTCTCTGTTATTTATGAGTGTTCAAATTAACTAATTCCTGGACCTACCTTAAGCTATATAGCATCAGCACTTAGGAGTCCTGATTAACTTCAGATCTGTATGCTCATAAAATTTCTAGGTAACCTAGAAAATCATTTGCTTCCCCAACATTTATGGAAGTCTTATTATGCTCTAGTCAATGTATTGATACTAAATGCTCTATACAGTTTAATTATCTTTTCACCTTTTAAAGAAAGAACCAGTAATCACATTCTATAGATTAAAAATTGAGGAGCAGCATTCTATGTCCCCCTCCAAAAACATCAACTTCTCACCATTCCTGAATACAATACCCTGAGCCCTTCTATCTACAGTACCTGTGATTTACAGGAGCACACTCAATTTTTGACCGCAGGAAGTAGTGGGCAAATACTCCTCCTTCCATGCCCCTGACAATGCAAGAGAGGTGAACTAAACACAAAAGAATAGCTGACACTCTCTTCAAAGTTCCCTGGTAACCTGCTCACTAATGCATCCTGTATTCACTTCCTTACCTTGCCTGTCCTATTTCCAAATTCCTTTGTCAATGCTTTCTAGAGTTACTTCTCAATAAATTACCTTTATTAAAATCCTTTCAAAGGGGTAAGCTTCTGGAGGAATTCAAACTAAGTCACATTGTAGTGCCATGAACAAGTATTAAAACTAAATTTTAAACAGAATTTTCAACCTGTCTCCACATTACAATCATGTAACATTTTTAAAAAGACAAAGATTTTTCACTCAATGGCCTGGTGAGGCTAGCTATTGGTATATTTAAATATACTTAAAATTTTCCCTTGGTGATTCTGTTATGAAGCCAGGATTGAGAATTTCTAATATGATGATACAAGATACATGGTTCATTCTTTCAGAGGTAAGTATAATAATGGTGGGGAATTTTGTCTAATTCATCTTCTTTACTCAAGATTGGTACTCAATATGTAGTCTTCAAATATCTTTTGACCAAAAAGAATTCCAGTAATTGTGATGGGCTTAAAAGTACATCTACTCACTCCCTGATACTCTTCCCTTCAAAAACTGGAGCTTAATTCTACTTCCCTAGAGACGAATTGAGACTTAGTGACTCATTTCTAATAAACAGAATATGGCAGAAATAATGGCATGACACTTCTGAGATTAGGTTATAAAAGACTGCTGTTTCCACCTTGGTAGCTTAGTAGCATGCATGCTACTCTTGCTGTTGCTCTCAGAGATAACTCACTCTGGGAGAAATCATATAGTGGACATGCCAACACAGTAAGAAACTGAATGAAGCCTCCTGATACCAGCCATGTGAAATAAGCCTGAAAGTGGATCCTTTAGCCTCCAGCAACAATGGCCCTGGCTGACTGTTTAACTGCAACCTCATAAAAGACCCTTTTCCAGAACCACCCAATTATCAACAACCAGATTCCTGACCATCAGCAAATGTGTAAGACAAATGTTTGTTGGTTGAAGCTACAAGATTTTGGAATAATTTGCTATGCAGAAATAGAAAATAAATACAATTCTTCACCAGGATATATACCAAGCCAAGATTTGCTAGGTTATGTAAATGAGATGGTAACCCATGCCTGATATGGGAATAAGATAATCCAAACACAACCTGCAAATATTTTCATTAAAAAATGTAAGACTGAAATGGTTAGTTATAGGAATACCATACCATAAACTAGCTTCCATAAATGAACTTACTGGTGGCATTACATTTCTCATCCTCAGGAGAGCCCATACCACTGCCTTTTTAAGTTAGCCCAATTCCATTTTGACTGTAATGCTGGGCCTGCCATGATAAAGACAATTCATATAGACCACTGTGTTCTTAGATAGCCTATTCAGTGAAGAAAGTTCTGCTGTTCTTCTTTAAGATGACATGCTATTGATAGGATACTTGCTTATATTTAAAGTTTAGTGAAAATGAGACTTCTTTCAAGTATGAAAATTTTCCAAGACTTAGATTGCTGGTTTTTTTGTGTGTGTTTTTCAAGATTTGTTTATTTATGAATACAAGAACTGGGGTGTAGGCCAGAGGTTTGGGGGGTGAGAGGATTCACTAGAGACTAAGTAGGAAGAATAGGCGGATTGACTGAAACACACTACTGAGGGGAGCAGCAGCCAAGACAGTAGAGGTCTGCTGTACCATGTAGGAAGCTCCCTGGCCAGGACCAAACTTGTGCTGCAGTGGCTTTGGATAGCTTCGTAGTGCTGAGACTTAACCCCCTGTGCCACCAGGGAGGCCCAGATTGCTTGTTTTTGATGACACACCTTCTTTCTACACAGAGTAATAGTCTAAATAATTGTTTTAGATCCTTTCTCCTAGAAGAAATCCTGAGCTTGCAGTTGATTCATCAAGGAAACACTCCTAGGAGAAGAAAGGGAGTGGGAGAAACAGGATAAGGGAGGAAGAAGCCAAGCAAAGCTGGGGTTTCCAATCAAGCCCAGCACTCACCCTGATCCTGGTGGCAGAATTAGTACTTATAAGCAAGGAGGCTCCATTTCCCCAGGGGTTCTGGCAGTTAGGAGCAAAACCTAGAAAATCTGGAGATGGGTGTACAGAGTAGTAGTTTTTCAGGACACTAACTTTGGTTAGTTAGCAACATCACTCTGTGTAGGATTACCAGAACTAACACTTGAAACACAGGATACCTATTAAATTTTAATTTCAGATCAACAGTGAATGATTTTAATAAAAATGTCAAATGCATTCTGTGTTTTATTTAGGTTTTAATCAGAAACTCTATCTATTGGGACTTTTTTGGCAAATGAACGAGACTTTACAATTTTGGTGTGTCATGCAATTTTACTGGATTTTCCCAATCCATACAGGAGTATATGTTATTATTAATTTAGTTTTGCTCTTTTTATCTTGCAAAAAAAATTATAACGAAACCATAGTACAATAGTCTCATATATACTGATATTATAATGCTCTTAACTGATTCAGATGTTATATATACTGACATTGTAATGACCCTAACTGATGGAAAGACAGGGGCAACTGAGACAGAGGAGCTTACCAATTGAAAAGCAGCCACTTGTTTACTAAGACACTAACAAACAGACATGTGAAAGGGGAATATAGATTAAAAATCTTAGGGTACTGCGTGGCCCCTCCTATATAAAAATTAACAGGCTATAATAATATCCTTCTGAAAAGTGGTATAAACATAGGCACCAAATTTGAGGTAAACTGAGATGTATATGGACTCTATGCCCTGAGGCATTCTCCAAGATTTGCCAAGAGCCTCCAGGAACTCTAACCCTGAGAAGTGGCACCTTCCTTTCCTCTGTGCAGATGGCCTGATGCCAGGAGCCCCTGGACTAAGTCCTGCCCACTCTACGTGCCCATCTCTCAAACTGTGCCAAGAGGTTTGTTACCATCCCCCTTTTGCTGACAACTGAACTGCTCTCATATTACTGCAATGCGGATTCTCCCCAAAAAATTCATACTGTGGCTATATTCATTTGGCTTGAGTCATAAGTGAAACCTACCTGCTCCATGGAAGTTAGCATTATAGAGAGGTCACTTCTTAGATCAATTGGCTTCCCATTCTACCACAATTCAGTTTAAAACTGCACTCTCACAGTGTCTACACAATATCAGATATCAGGATTAAAACCAGAGATGTTCAGATATTCCACTTACTTATTCATTAATGTATTCACCCCATAAATGTTTAGTGAGTGCTAACTACCAGGCAGAGAGCTGCATGCTGGAAATAAAAGAATGAGTGAGGTTATATTCTCTGTATGCTCTAATGGTACCAATGATTTTAAATGTCTAGAAACATGACCATGTTTTACAATTTCATAATGCCTGGCACCCTATAAACTTTCTGGATCTAAAGAAAATACTGCTGATGTAATCTATAATATTTTTTCTTGAAAATGTTCACTTGCCTTCATATTTAAGTGATATTTGTAAAGGAGGATATCACTATTGACATATTCAATTCATTTGAGTCTCTATATCATTTGACCTATATGACTCAATCCAATTACATTAATTAAACATATATATATGTTAATTTAATTTATATTTTGGAGTGGACTCTTCAAAAACATGATGATATGTTTTATATTTCAATAATATATCCTAATACCATAATAAATAACTTATCCAGAACAACATTTTTGTTGTTTTCAACTAAAAGTTTAGAATCTCAGATGTTTTCTAAGTACTACACTTCACTATTTTATATCATGAAAAAATCTACACAACCAACATCCCAATGTTTTTTTAACTGTTTTCCTGGGATGCCCCAAAAATAGTGTAGAATTTTTACTTTTTAGTTAAAATTAATAGCATACATTTCCTCAAAGATAACAGACTTTTGTTATGTTGCCAATTTTAGTCCTCAATTCCCTAGTTTTAGTCACAAATGGAATATTGTTTAATTTGCTATTGCAGAGGACTCTACATTTACTGCAGGTCTACTTAGCAACAACTGGGGAAAGAAATTATTATTTTTAAGTACCATAGCAAACAAAGCACAACATATAGATGAACCTCATCAGATCCCGCCATTTTAATTATTCTGCTTCAGTGTTACGTAACACATTTTGTTTTACAAAATTTAAAGGAAAAAAATCAGAGGAATAAACAACTAAGTCAAATAGCAGAATGACAGCAAATATAAGAAAACCTGATGGGTATTTTCTAAATGTCCTCCTCCTGTTTCTCTGCATGCTGTTTCTAATCCTCATTTTGTCCCTCAGAATACTGAAGGAAACAAAGTTCGGTGAAGAACAATGTCAATCCAAAGAACTGGCAGAAATCCCCTGGAATACAGATTCTGACAAAAAGTTAGCAAAGGTTTCTCTGTATTTGTTTAGAGTAAAACTAAAAGCAAAACTAAAGATGTCAGTCAGCCAGGTTCCTGATTACTGACAGAAGACCCTGTGTCTCCATGGCCTATCTATTTGCTACCTTGCAAGTAAGACAGAGAATTCTATGGTACTTAGCTAGCCACAGTCTAATGGGAGCCTGCATGATGAAGAAACCCAAGGAAATTATCTTCTTATGAAGCTAAAACGAATATCCTTGAGCAATCAGCGAATGATTCCAAGAACCTATTATCCAGGAAATTGCATAGGATCCCAAAATGTATTCCAGGGGATGCTATTTCCAAGGACTATAATAAGTATTATGTGGGAGGAAAATAAAATAAAAACGATCCCAAGGTCAAATACTTGAGACACCTGGTAAAAGTTAGTTAATATGTTAATGTGTACTGTGAATCTCCAAAGGTGTATGATAGAGAGTTTCCTAAGCATTTTTTAAACCCAGAGCCTTTTTTCCATGGAGAATTTGAGGCAATCACTGTTGTAAAGAAAGCACTCTCATTTGTGTGCTCCCACCTACCAATTAAGAATATTTAAATTTTAAACAAAGGGTCAAACTTTAACCAAAAGAGTGAAACTTGGATTTTACTCAGTAGACAAACAATAGATGGGAAAGATTTAGAACAGTTATGTCAACTCCACAGGGCTCCTAGTGACACTTCCACCACTGAGAACCAGGATGACTCTGCTGACATACCCAGAGAAAAAAGCTTTTCTTAGCTTGAGTTTTCACAAGTAAAAGCTGCTTTTCAGAGTTTGCTCTTATCTTCAAATTATACTTTTTTTTTTTCAAATTGCAAGTAGCCACCTTTAATTTATTTTCTCCTAGGACAGAGACTTAATTTTCTAGGAACAAAAGAGAAAAGCTGTTAAACTATCACATGCAAATATACGCTTCAGAAAAGAGACCAGCTTTTCTACTACAATAGCCACATGGTAAAATTCAAAATTTGCAAAGTGTTCCTTGCATCCAAAGCATATGCAAATGAATATTCCCATGAAGTCTAGCCAACCCATTTTCTTCTCCCAAAGTGCCCTATGGAATAGATCACTTCATTTGAAATGCTCAGTATATATTTTTTTGACTCATATACTATGTTGGACAAATTTTCTACATGGAATATTCATGTCTGAGAAATAGTTGCTTATTATACAGTGAACAAAACAGTAATATTTGCAAAATCAGTTGGAAAATAAATCAGATATTCTGTAGTTGTCACTGATGGGGGGAAGGGTTGTAATCCTTTCAAACTAGTATATGTTCCATTTCTCTCTTTTTTATAATTTATTATTATTTATCTGTTGGTCTCTATGGTCTCTCTTTTTTTCTTACTAAAGAGAAGAGGAAAGAGTGTTGTCAATTTCAAAAGTCTGCTACTGGCACATTAAAAGGAGATTTAATTATTCTGGCATAAAAAGCTAGGAAAGCAAAATACATTTAATACGGACAGACTCTCAGCTACTCTAATTGCTTTTGCGCTATAAGGACTTTCAAATAATAAGTCCTTAAATAATAAATTGATATGGGAAAGAATAATGATAGCCAGGTGTGAAACCTTAATCTGAGAGCTGGGCTGCACACTCAATGGCATAATTGCCTTTATTACCACATTCTAGCTTAACATAAGGGTTTGAGTCATGGAAACTGGATGGAAATGAAAAGCAAACTATATTCAAATCAGAGGATCAGACAATAGCAGCCAGGTATCTAAACAGCTACTTGAAATGTAAAAGCAAACTTCAGCTGTATAGGAGACATTACATTTAAACACATGCCTTGCTCTATCTAAGCCGCAAAAGCACAAGTTCAGAAAAGTCTCCATTAAGAACTTCACTGTTCTTAGTCAAAATCCTCACACAAGGCCCTTCTTTAATTTCTAAATAATACTTCAAACTCCCATCATAACTAGATTTTGTTGTTTGAAAAAGACCCTCGTCTTTGTTATTTTGAAGTCTCTACCTACAAGCTTAGTTACTGAAAGTTTCTGAATGTGCTCATCTATGTTTATCTTTTAGTGTGTAGATTCAAAAAGTAATTTATCTGCCTGACTAACATATGACCTATCCTAGATAATGATATT
The DNA here is from genome assembly GCA_004024925.1 of Scalopus aquaticus. NCBI lineage: Eukaryota > Metazoa > Chordata > Mammalia > Eulipotyphla > Talpidae > Scalopus > Scalopus aquaticus. Next base: position 36,125 of record PVIJ01002345.1, read on the forward strand.
TCTGGAGTTCACATTTCTTAACTCTCAATGTGTTCTATTACTAGAGGGGAAAAAATCAATCTAGTATCATCTTCTGGATGTATTCCTTTGATTTTTCTTTTCATTCTAAAAAGAACTAGGTCTCTCACCTGTTTACAATTCTGAAATCCAAAAAACTCTAAAAATTGAGTTAAAAAAAATTCATTTGGAAGCAAAATTTGACTACACCTACAATTTACTGAAGAAATATTAACAAATTTGTTTATGAGATACTGACCTGACATTCTGTGGTGTTAGAAAATATATGGTGAGTGGACTGATTTTTCAAGATATGAAAACAGTAATTTAGAAAATTATTATTCTAGATTCTTCAGTGCAGTAAAACTGGATTTAAGAAAACCAAAGATTTCAGAGAAGAGACTGTAGTCTGCACAAGTATACTGACTGAACTACAATTTGACTGACCTACCGATAAATATATGAAAACTGTATTCATGTATTACAAGCAAGATTGCAAAGAGTCTTACATGATATATGTCCACAGCTGGTATCTCACAAAGCTCTCTGGTACTACGAAGGGGTAGTTTAGGTCCAACAGAACATTGCACTACAAGATAATATGAACAACCATGAGCCTAACATTCTCTAGCATTTGATTGGCAGGGTTAATAAGACTGTTACTAGAGTATGTTGTTTTATTTGTATATTTAGATGATTCTCGAAGAACTTCAGATCTTAGACAACCCCACAGCACAGTTCAAAATGCCCCAGCTTCTCTGTTCTCATTGTCTTACATCCCCACAGGTGTCCAGAGCCTCACCCCCTTGAAATTCTCACTCTAAATTTTTTTCTTCAAACCTCAAAATCCTGGAAGGAACCTTGACTTCAGAGCAGGTCAGTCCATCACTATGCAAGTCCACGGCACTCTGAATTCCTCTCTCGTGGTTCATACCACCATTGTTTGCAAATAACTAATTCTGTAATTAACTAACTGGCTGATGCCAGACAGCTGTAAGGCTCAACAAGGACAGGGACCATGTCTCTTGTTCACCTCTGCTTCACCAATACTGAGCACAACACCAAGAGAATGGGACATCTTAAAATGTGTGAAATGAATGAGTGAATCAATGGTCAAGATAATGGTTAAACAATAATACAAACAAACACCCCCAGAGTATAATATTGGTTTTACAAGAAATGGAAATTCTAAGTTTTCAAAACTGACTTATTTACACATTTACTTTTTAAAATTAAGTTGTTTGCAAGCTGCCTACATCTTATTTTTACATAAAAAAATATACCTGTTAAGTAGAATAGGGTATTTTAATTCTTTACAATGAAAGTAAAACCAAGAAAGGATTAAATGACTTCTAAGATGACAGAGCTTTTTGGGTGGTTGGCCTCTAGTGGCAGAGAGACAAGGAGAAATAAACCAGTGAGGCACAAGGGGAAAGAAAATTTTATCGATTCAACAGAAAACACACAAGCAACACATAATTTAGTTCTAGAGCCAACTGCCTAAAACATGACTTAGAGATGAACAGTAAGTAAAGGCATTTAAATTGATATGACCCATCATTTTTTAAATGATGATTTAAAATAAAAGAAAAAAAGACATATACTATCTTGTTCAAATACAGCAATGTTGCAGCAAACACTAGCTCAGTGTATCTTTACATGCCATTTCATTTACCTACTGTTGCATATAAAAACCCCCCAAAGTTAGTGGCTAACCAAAACAGTCATGATAACTATTAAAATTTTTGTGGGATAACTGGGACTCTGCTGGGAAATTCTTTAGCAGATATTTCTGGATTTTTTCATGCAGTTCCATTCATGAACTAGAACGAGAACTTGATCATGCATATATTAATCACCCACATATCATTCACCACCAAACCGCTTTTCAGTCAGTGATGGATCATACATGACAGTGGTGCCAAAATTCCTATTGTCTAGTGATGCAGCCATTGAAACCTTGCAGCATTTTACCCTGGCAGTATCCTCATGCATCTCATCTTTACCAAACCTCTTGATAACATTTTTCCATGTGCTTGATTAGTCCCATGTTGTTACATTCTTTTCTGTATACAAAATCCATTGCTAATGTTGCCAGTAAGAGGCCACATCAAGTGACTGACCTGGAAATGACATTAAAAGTGACTAAGAACTATGAAAGTGGAAAATCAGTGATGGTTATTACTTGTCAGTCAGGCATGTCCCATTCTATCACTACTATAATCTTGAACAAGAATAAAGTGAGGGAAGCTTTTCAAGGATTCACTTCATTGAAAACAATGAGACTGACAAAGACTCAAGAAAAGCTTATAACAGATACAGTGAAATTTCTTTACACTGAAGACCAGACACAGAAGAATATCCTTCTCTGTACCATGATAAACATGACCAAATCTAAAAGTTTGCTTGCAATTTTGAAAGAAAAGTTTGGACCTGACTCTGATGTTGGTATACTGCCAGGTTCAGTTGGTTTAAATAATTCAAGAATTATTATTCACTGTGTCATGTGAAAGTAAGTGGAGTCTATGAGTGTTGCTGTAAAGGTAGTTGGAAAAAGTATTGGAAACTCTCGATAAGCTGATTATGGAGTAAAATTACTTGCCAGGGCAAATATTCATTACGGACAAAACCTTTCTGTTCTACAAATAGATGCCTAAAAGGACTTTCAACCATAAGGAGGCCAAGTCAATGCCAGGTTTCAAGGTTTTTAATGACATACTAAGTTTTATGCAGGGGCAATGATGCAAGTTACAAATTAAAATCCCTTGTGACCTGGCACAGTGCATCCCAAGGTCTTCAAACATATCACTAAATACACACTGCACATAGAATAAGGGCAATAAGAAGTCATGGATGGTCCTGTTCCTCTATCCTGATCTGCAATTTCAGCAAAATGGAGAAGTACTATTTGAAAAAAATATATCTTCTTATATTTTATTATAATTGAGACCATTCATAGAAATTCTCCTTTTATTGTTAATGTTCATCAAAATATCAAGGTGGCATTTCTTTTTCCAAACACAACTTTGATTCAATCAAAGTCATGTCAACTTTTAAGACACACTAAAAGAGTGCTACACAGTCACACAAATGGTACTAAGGGCAATGACCAAGGTAGAAACAGGTCACTGGCAGTGGATTTTCACCCACTCTTACAATTGCAAGACTGCTCAATAGCACTCAGGCCCAGGATCCAATAACAACTGGGTTTCTGTAACAAACAGGAAATTAGGGGAAGAAAAGTGTTTTTGAGGTCACAAGTGGCCAATTATCAAATACAGAAGTCTCCCAGGCCCCTCATGGAAGATGAGGTGACACTGCAGCAGCCCACACTCATAATCTGAAGGCTGCTCAGGAAGTTGAATTGACAACAGTGGCTCCAAAGCACCAGAAAGTGGTACCAGAGAACCAGAGGCTGTGGCCAACTCTTTGAGATACCTGGCTGAGCCCCACGGTGCTCCTTGCAGGTGATGTCAGAGGCAAGTCCAGAGGCAGGTGCAGTCGCCGAGTCTCTGCAAAGGCCTATGGAGGTGCGGTTGTCTAGAAATCTATGAAGTCTCCAAAGATCTGGTGAATCCCCCGGAGGTTAACTTGATGCATCTCTCTCTTCAGTGGCTGGGAGCAGAACCCTTCTTTATCAAAGGTTGTCCCATGAATGAAAGTTTCCTCTTCAAAGGCAGGCTGATGACTTCTTTGAAGGTGGTACAATGAATCCTCCTTCTTTATTCAGAGGCTGGCTGAACACTGACTCTTCCTCTTCTTCGAAGGTGGTATGACAAATTCTCCAAAGGTTGGGAACAGAATGTAGCAAGCTGGTTCTTGCTCTACCTTATATTCCCTTCAGGGTCCCTACCCTAAAAGGCTGATTGGACCATTTTTAATCCTAAGCATCAGACTGAAACACTTAGCACCAATCAGCTTGTTTAACATTTTTTTTTTAAAGATTTATTTTTTATTTATACATACAAGTTGGGGTACAGGCCAGCGGCGTGGGGCGGCAAGAGGGTTCACCAGAGACAGAGCGGGGAGCAGAACAGGCAGATCAGAAATACACTGCTGAGGGGAGCAGCGGGCAAGGCAGGAGAGGTCTGCCGCGCCATGTGGGATTCTCCCCGGCCGGGCGTCGAACTCGCGTCACCGCTGCCAACAGCTCCACAGCACAGTGCTTAACCGCTGTGCCACCGGGGAGGCCCGTTTTCCATTTTTCAATCCAAATAATTAACTAATGAAATTGGCTTGAACCTGATTGATCCATTTAACTTGCACCTGGTTGGTTCATTTCTTAATCCAAGAGACAGATATGAAAGGGAAAAATCCCAGATTGGCCTGCACTCAGGCCAGGGCAGGCTGGTGGGCTGTTGGCTCCAGGGAGCCATTACCAGAAGAAAAACAGTTCTTCCCTAAAGAGAGACTGATTGCAAATATTTTAAAAATACAACTATTTTTTCTTTCTCAATCTTTTTTCTATGATTCTGGACCTGCCTGTGTTTGATTGTGTTTCTAGGTCTTCATTGTCCAGTCCTTAAATTATTGTCCTATATATATGTCTCTGGACTTGTTCTCTTTCAGTATTTCCAGCCTGCGTTCAGCTGTGCCTGTTTCCTAGGCTCTCTGTTGCATTAAGTGGCTTTTGTTGTTGTTATTTTTGTTTTGTTTTGTTTATTGCTAGGGTGCTGTGTCCTTAATTTTGTTTATTTATATTTTTGTTTAACTTGGCAGCAGATGAGAAAGAGAAGAGATGCTGGAGTCCAAAAACTTGGGCTTAGTTTTGGTGAGAAGGAGGATATTTCAAGCAGAGATTTAAACTGCCTCGTCTTCCTTTGCTCTCTAGAATGAACACTGTCTACTGCTTCAGAGCCCAAGTCTGACAGCCTCTCCTGCTTGCCGCTCCTCTATGTGGTGCACAACAGGTTTCTCTCTCCTAGTTTTTAGTAGGGGGAGGGGATGGGACCCTGACACCTGCACTGTTCACACCCAGATTTTCCATGACTGAGCCAACAGTCCCAGTGCCTATGTGCATGCAGATCTGCATTCCCCACAGCAGAAAATACCCACATCTTCCATGCACCCTCACAGTGGGTGCCCTTTCCTGACTTTTTTAGGTGATTAGTACAGATGCTGCCCTTACCGCAACCCCCTAGCCCTCGCCCTGTTTTCCCTCATAGTGAGCCACCAATCTCAGAGCAAAATACCCATTGCTAGTGATTACCTGGTGAGTTTTTCTGTGAGCAAAATTTAACTTTCCCTAGTAGTACCTAAGAGAGAGGTTTATCAGAACCTTCCTATTTCACCACGTGAGTAGTCAAATGTGGGGATTTTAGACTTATGGTATGACCTACTTTTCTTCAGTTTGCTTATCTGCTATACTGGACAAACATAGCAATAGGGTAATTTACCTCAAGTCCTGTACAATGAAGTCTATAGTTCTTTCAGACCCACACCAATGTCCTGCTATCTATTAGTCTTGAACTGAGTCTTTCCCATCTTTGGGATTTTCCTAACAGTAACAAAAATTTTGGGCAGGCAAGTAGGCCAACTTTCTTCTAATTGCTAATACTGTATGGTATTCAAATCTTAGAGGCAATATTTTTTAAATTAGTTACCAAAGTTCCATTTCACAGTTCCATTTCACAATTTTTTAAAAATTGCAGAGCTAAAAACTGAATTAACCATTCACAGTACACAAGGCAGGCAGTACACAGTACATAGCCATTCACAGTACATAAGGTGGTTGGGATAAGAAAAGTTCTCAATGTAGCTGAACACATTGGAAAGGAAAAGCCTCAATGTAGTCAAAGTTTTGAATTTTCAGTTTTTATACTAAATCAAAGTGGTTGTAATGCTTTTATGTGGGAAAATATATGTACAAAGATTAAACATAAATTTTCCAAATTAGTTTAGACACAAAAATCATTATTTCCCAAAGTCTAATGCTGGCGTTCTGGTCTACTTACTTTAAAGTTTCCTGTGTGATTTGTTAGGAGTAATATTCTTAAGCTCAACAGCATACCTAGTAAATTAGAATCTCTGGGGCAAATATCTGCAAAGTTGCATTTTAATAAGCATATATGGTGAAATTTTTTGTTCACTAAAGGTTAAGAATCATGGCAATAGAAAAATCACATAAGGAAAGGGAATTAATTGGCAAGGTTAGAATAGGAAACAGGATAAAACATCACAAACATTATCCTGACAGCTTAACTGCGCATATGCAATTAAAGTATTGTTAACAACTATGAGGAGAAATGTAATGCCTAAAGGAAGAAAAGTAAGTAAACAGACTATTGGGGATAATGAGGCCAGTGAAGGATTAAATGCATGAAACTAGCAGTGGTAAGAAGGGGCAGGATAAATAAATGAATGACTTCATAACCTCAGTGAAAAAATATAGATATGTCTGAGAACATCACTTTAAGGCACTGTATAGCTGGTACTGCAACAACGGAAGTCTTTCTGAGATGCCAATGCTATCTCAAAACCTCAGGTTGTCCCAAGCCACTGAACACCATTCAGGAGAATGATTTGAACATTTAAAACAACCACCTCCCTCTCATTTTTCAAAACAACAGGTGTGGTCCTGACACTGTTTTCTGGTTGAATGGATGTCAAGACACAAGGTTAACATTCCATTGTTTTCTCTGCTATTTTCTGCTGAGTCTAGTTATCCTCTTTTCTCTCTATGGATACAAAGCTTTAAATTAGCCAGGTGAATAAGGAGCTGATAGTCAAATTAGTACAGCAGCTAGAAAGTAAAAGAAGACTGTGTCAAACGAGTATTTTATGACACTGTACATTAACGTCTACAGAAAAATAAAAAGAAAAAGCACCTTTTGACATTGTGTACTGGTAAAAAATGGAATCACTCTTAAATTTCTACTAGGCAACACAAAAGTGAAATAAACAACCACTGAAAAATTTTAGAGGTATAGTGAAATCATATCTCTAACTACGTTTTCTTAAAATAGATTCTTCATCCCTAACTGGTTCAGTATAACAATCTTGCGCTCGGTAATTAAATGAAACCCTCTCAGAGATATTCAATGGCCAAAAATCAAAGCCTCCGTCCTAGGCTCACAGAAGATATTACCAATTGAGTATAATTTTTTTTACACTCAGCCATGAAGTCTCCCCAAACCTTCTCAGCACAGCTCTTACAGCAGTGCCAGTCCAAATCAGACACATAGGGTAATGAATTTTACAAGTCTAGATAGAATGTTGCCACTTAGCCAGATTTTCTTTTAAGGCAACCAATATTACACAAGTTAGGTGAAAGCACTGGTCTATGAATCAAAGCTTTAGTTATTACTTTGCTTCTTATCATGATGTCACCTTTTGACGCCCTACAGGTACTCCTAACTCCACTATCAGGATCTATAAAAAAAACTAACTCCTTTTCTTCCTCTCTGCAGTGTTGTCTATCCCTCTTACCTCTTCTTGCAAAGAGTACCCACATCTCTCAAGTTTAGCAAACAGCTCACACCTATTTAATTTGTGTAACCTCTAATATTTTTCTTTGGATCTGCAGATAATCCAACCCAGTCCTTGTGTTCCTATAGTATAGCTCATGCTGTTTTGCTTTGGGGCATGGAAAGAGACTTCTTTTTCCTTTGAAAGTACTTAAATGAGATTTCTTTGTAAAAGTCTATGTGTTTTATTTGGATACCTAGAAATTATTATATCTTGTGAGTATGTATGCTCCAACAGTCTTTTTATCCCAAAGGCTTGAGGCAGTGTAGTAATTCTTTTGTATATTCAATACCAATACAAAAAGGCTCTTCACGATTGTAAGGAATTCAGCTTCACCTGGCTTCTTCACTAAGTGAGATCAACTTCGGGACAAGCCTTCAAACATTAGCCAAGAACATGGGCAAAATCTGAGAGTTGCAAATACCCAGCCAATTACCAGGTGCACTGTGAGGTCTGAGCGCCCACACGGCAGAGCTCCCACAGCCTCGAGATGAACTGTAGTTAATGACCTATTATAGGCATACATGTACACTTTGGAAAAATCTCAGATATCAGGAAACACAATCTATGCTCTAGTAATCATTAGTGCAGGAGGAATGTTAAAGACCTTTTTAATCCAATTCACCCCACCCCTCATTTAATATTTGGGACAACTGAGATCTAGATATATTAACTAACTTGTTTAAAGTTACACAGAGAAGGAAGTTCCATTTCCTGATTCTTAGGACAGTCCTTTCTCCACTAATCCACCAGTTCTTAGTTAAGAATAGTTCTCATTAACTCAATGTCTAAGAATATTTTAAAAAGCATCTGAATGAATCTTCTTTCCCTCCTCCTACCTCCATGTCCTGGATTCTCTTTATAAATAATGTGTTCAATTGTGGTACCATTTTGTTAGAGCTTCCTTGTAGGATTTTTAAAGACAGTATTAATAAAGAAAAATGAATACAACTTATTGCTTAGAGTTTAATAATTTAATGATCAAAACTAAAACAGGAAGTACTGAATCCTAAGTGCTGTAGACTAGGAAGTCAGTGATGAGACCTGCCTCCTACATTGCTAAAAAATATACTAAGGGGTTTCACAAATAGCTCTCTCAAAGGAAAAATTCGCAGTGCATATATTTTTTTCATTAGCATTTGAGAACATACTATCCAACCTTCGTAATCTTATGTGGCTGTCACTATAATTTACTATCTACTTTCTTCATTCTCTACTTTAGGTCCTACTGATAGTGAAAAGTTTTCTTTGGAATATGCAGTCTGTCCTATGTTGTTTCTTTTTGAAAATACACACGCATTGTTACGATTTTAAAAACAGTAGTAGATGCTCAATCTCTGCTTGAAGACAGAAAGCAGAGAATAGCATCACTTCCAACATTTTGGTGAAAAAATTGGAGAAACAGCAAATTCATGACTTCTTTTGAATCTTGCAGTGTTAATGTCATGGGACAACCAACTGGCTCAGAATCTAGGGAGAAAGGCCATTCCAGGGGGAGCCAAGTAAATGCCAGGAAGTAGAGAATTTAATTTAATTATATTAAAGTCAAAGTCAAACATCAGTAAGAAGGATTGAGCTATAGAGATAGGCAAATTGCTAGTGGCCAAAAGTGCATCAGAGAGAGGGTAAAATTTCAAGTGACAGCACATATAAAGCCCAATCCCTCCCACCCCACAAACCGCACAGTGCACTCACAGGAATGACTGGTTATCTTGGGGGAAAAAATCCCCTTTTCTTATAGAACTGGAAAAAAGGAGCAGTAATCACAGTAGGAGGGGCAAGAAATGTGTACATCTCTTCCCCTTCTCCTAAACTACAGGAAAACAAGGGTGTTAGTATGTGGATAAAGGGGGAAAATACCATCACATTAGTAAAATTCTCATTCAGCTGGGGGAGGAGTATAGGAAATAAACCTGAACTCCTAAAATACAGGTAAAAAGTTTTGAAATATCATTGGGGATCACTGATAATACCGTATTCCCAAGCTATAAGGACAGAATGATTGCCTAAAATGGAGGCTTAAATCAAACAATGAAGACTACCCACCTCACCCCCAACCCCACAGCTAGACCAGTAAGCACTGAGTCATAAGTGACTTGTAAGCAACATATCTGTCTGGACATAAAACAAAGACTTGAGACTGAGGATAGAGCAATTATTGAACAAAAATTCCTCTCTCAAACTAATTCCTATCTTCAACAACAACAAAAAAGCCTAAATGAATGTAAAGCCTACAAAAGACATGCTCAGGGTAATCATAACAACAATAAACCTCAAACTTAGCCAAACTCTTAACCAGATCATAAAAATAAATCCTGGCACTAAATCCATGGCTGTAGGGCAATATATGCCTATTTCCATGGATAATAATTATTTACCTCAATCTCTAATGTCCTATAAAAGACTTCCAATTTTCAACAAAAAAGGACATGGTATATAAAAAGGTATAAAAACACACTACCTAACAATAAAGTGATCATCATAACCCGAGTCCATATGACAAAGGTTTGAATGTCTGACACAAAATTCAAAACTACTCTCTTCCCAGGTTCTCAGCGGGAGACACTACCGCTGTGCTCCCAGAGATCCTAAAGGGCCCTGTGCTCATTTCCAGTCACCCCCATCTGCACAGCACTAACAGCCCAGGGAGTACAGGGAAAAGACAGGGGAAACTCCTACCTATACTACCAAAGACCATAAAGGGTTCCTACCAGTCACAGTTCACAAGTAGTACTACTGACTCAGGAACCCACTGGGGTTATACCTCAAAAAATGCAGAAAGGACTTGGCTCCTACCCTTCCAAGGGTTAGGGAATAATTGCACTTACTCAAAGGCCTGGCAAGGAGACACACATATCTACAGTTTCAGAGCCAGGACTGAACTTGGGTGTGGAACCTGAAACAGCCCTGAGTTTCAGTTCCAGTCCCACTCTTCCATGTTTTAGGATCAGCTCAGTCCATGCACAGAGCCACCTCATGACTAGGAGTGAAACATCTTAGGGACCAGCAGGAGTCATATGTGTCCTTACACATGATAGTAGGCCCATTGACTGGAAACCTAACTGTGAACTTCAAGGCAGTGGTCTCAGAACCATTGAAGGCAGTTCAATTCCCCTAAGTACCAGACAGGATCCACATTCCAAATAAAATCCTGGTAACAAAGTCACCAACCACTGACCCTACCATAAACCCAGTGACAGCACCATAACCAACTCAAACTCAACAGTTAAGATTTTAGAAGTAATTTCATCAGCTGAGAAAATCAACAGAAGACGGTCTTTCCTTGCCAAAACCAGACTGCAAAAATTGGGGAAGAGTTTGCTCCTTCAAATACATAGACATTATAATCAAGGCTACATAGATTATAAATAACCAGGCAAATATAACATCAAAAGAAACTAATAAAGCCCCAGTTACCAACCACAAAGAAATTTACAATTTGCCTCACAATTCAAATTTATTACTCTTAAAGAAACTCAAGGAAATGCAAAGAATAGAGATAGACAAATGTGTTAATAAAACAATATAAAGACAAAATATGAAATTGAGTAAGAAATAGAAACCATACAAAGAAAGAAATTCTAAGTTGAAGAAAGCAAAGACAGAACTGAACAAACAATAATATCAGACTTCATGAAGTAGGAAGAATCAACAAATTCAAACACAGATATTTGAAATAAGTTAGAGAGAAGAAGAAAAAGAGTGAAGAAAGCCTCCATAAGTTATGGACAGTCAAGTGAACAAACATTTCCATCATAGGAGTATTAAAAGAGAAAGGAAAGGGGAAAAGGCTTACTTAAGTAACTTTTAAGGTTTTAATATACAAAAACATTCCAAATGTTGGGAGAGATAATGACAACTAAGTACAAGAAGTTCAAAGGGCCCAAAGCAAGATTAACCAAATGATTACTCAAAGAAATAATATAATCAAAATGTTAAAAATTCAAAAATAGAGAATTTTGAAAGCAGCAAAAGAAACGTGATTCATCAAATATAAGCTTAAGTCATTAAAAGCAGAGTGAAAGGGAGATGGATGAGGAAGAAGAAAGGGAGAGAGGAGGGACAAAAAGAAATAAACAATGAAATAGCTTTTCTGGGAGGATGCTGAAAATAAACTATTAACCATAATTGGTTTCATCATTAGAAAAGAATCCTCAACGGGTAGGGAGAAAGACTTTTGTTTCTTCATTTTTATAACTGTATAGTTTGAATTGGACCTTGTATATTTGTTTTTAATACATTAAATAGAGTAGTATTTGATGAAAATACAACTCCTATTATACCACACAAATCCTGGAGTTAGTATAAATAGTACCACTTAGCAATTTGGATGGAACATTAAATTTTTATCAACATGCAGAACAAGTACATTTTGCACATACTCCAAACTACAGTATTTTTAAGGAGTTAAAGGACCTGGGAAAAGGTCCTTTTCTATATGTATGCTTATAAAAGAATAATTTGCAATTGTCAGGACACTTCTGGTCCATAATATTTGAATGGTCAAAGTCAAAGCTGAATAGCAGATTTTCAGGTTGTTATAGAACTGAGACTAGAATGCCCCAGACTACTTCCTTTCTTACTGTTCTTGGTCTCAAGCTTCTTTGATGGATGGTTTGGTGACTCGGCCCGCGAGTCCATATCAACGCTGTACCTGAGGAGGAAGCAGGGAGCAAGGGACAGGGGTACGCGAGAGAGTGGAGACAAGTCAAGAGGTCTGATCAAGTCTCGTTTATTGTTCCCAGGGGAAGAGCGTAAATAGGGTGAAAATCACGGGGAGGTAACATTAGATAATGCAGGGTGGTCCGAGGTCGGGGATCCAATGAGAGCACAACACGGGAAATAATGGGATGGTCCCACTGACCTCAGTTTGGGAAGAATGCAGATGGAGAGGGAAAACAAGGATCCAAGGTCGTCCTTATCGGAGGCTAACTTTATATGAGCAACTCAGGCAATTAGGGCCGTAACTCACCGCTAGGGGCCATCTTATCAGATGGCTCCCGACAGTTTGGTACCTGACACCATCCACACTACTTTGTTAGAAGGACACATACAGACACACACACCACCTGACACTAATTCATCAGTTCTGATGTTTCAGGGTTACTTCCAGCAAAGGCAATTTTCCTTGTATGGGGTACTTTTTAAAGGATTAGCTGAACTAGTTAAGGCTCTTGCAGTCATACCCAAAAGTCCTCTAAAGCAGGACTTAACACATTTAAACGTACCTATGAATCAGCTAGGGTTCTTTTAAAATGTGTATTCTTATTAAGTAGGTGTGGGGAGGGACTCTTGAGTCTGCCTGTATTTCTAGCAAATCCTCAGGTTGATGATGGTGCTGTGATCTACGAACAGCATCACTTTTAGGAGGGAGGCCATAAATACTTGAGCATATGTAGATAGTGGACAGAGGTCTGAATTCTTCCTTGTTCACCTTTTATACATTTTAATCTAGTTATTTTCTTTCTGCTTATCAACCTAACAGTCCTGAGGGCTACTTGGGGGCAGACATATCACTTTCAACTCTTTCAGTCTGGACTGAAACTGTCATCTCAGAAAATTTTTGTTACACTGAGCCTTTTAAAAAACACACTTGTGAAATATGCCCATCTGGTATTTTCAGTGAATGGTCATAATATTTTTTAAAAAGTGAGGGGTTAACTAGCTGCCCCTCTGGTAGAAAAAAAATAATTTATAATAATATTGAGATAATTCTTACTGTGGTTAAAAAACATGTTGTGGACATAATCTATGAGGAAACTCCAGCCGGAAGTTAATTGTTTTTACAAAAGTAGTTTAGGAGGTACTTTTCCATGATATGTGCACATCTGTCATGTTAAACCCACAAGTGGCAAGTGCATGAAGAAAGTATCATGTATATGACTTATGACAGCAACTATTATCTTCATTCCTTCTCTTTAAGCCCCTCAGGGAGCGAGAAGGACTGTCTGCTCAGGATCTACTCCTACATGTATACCTGAGGGAGACTAATGTTTTAAGACGCATGGTTAATCGTCCCTGGGAAAAAGGATATGCACAAAAATGTATAGGAAAACCCATGGAATCTATGGAATATCAATCATAATCTAAAAATAATTAATCCCTCAAGATAAGTGACTTAGCAGGAAACGGCACGGATTTTATTAAAGACAAAAGACCCTATTGCATTCCCTGAACGGTTTAAAAAGAAAAGTCTGTTGACATCAAACATGAAGCCCACATGGATTAAATTAGGTCACTCTTTGTGTTACAGTTTAAGATTTCATAAAGTACAGCTTGTGGTTAAATCATGTGTTACGGTTCTGAAGGGCTGGTTGATGACTTCCCAATCTTTTCAATATTGTACCACGAGTGATATTTACCCAGCAACCACCACAGCACTCTTCAATCTGGTCTTAATAATGCAGCCCCCAGATTTGTAGCCCACTCCATATTTTGGTTCCCAATAAACAAATATTTGTGGTGTGTTCGTGGGCTGTTTAACTGCTAGCATATTTGACAGAAAAATGAAGAAACGGGACACATCTGTGGCCCCTGGGTTAAATGCTGTTGGGAATGGGGTCTCACTGAAAGTACCAAGACCTTTTTTCTCTTTTGGAAGGTTTAGTGACAGCTGATGGAGATTAAACTGGGACAGCTATTCAAGGGGGACAATTCTTGAAAAGCATCTAATGAGGACTTTTTCTTCTACACTCTATGGTCTTTCCTCTCTCTGAGGGCCCCAAATGCTAAAGCATTCATGGATTTTCAGATAAGCAGGAAACAGAGAAGACAATGGAAGAGAGAGATTTCCTTTATACATATGCAAGGTCTCCAGATGCTTCAGTTTCTGAAGTTCTTAGCACGAATCTGGGCATAGACTTAACCACTTGGGAGCTCACATAGGCAAAGAATGTTTATTCATCTCAGTATCTTCCTGTTTCCAGGATTACAGGCTGTCAAAAACAAAGACATCAGCAAGTCCATGCTGTCTGTCTTGTTTCACTTAATTCATTTTGTTTGCAGTCATAACAAGCATGTTATTTATTTAGTTGTAAGAACATACCAAAGTAAGGATGCATTCACTTTAATCCTTTAATTTAACAAGATCACATACTTTAGGAAGCCAAAGGCTTTACAGCAAGATTAGAATAAAGGGTTGTTTCCTCTTAGATTAAAATAGATATCCTGAATATTTGATTTGTGGTATATCATTATGTTTGATATTTAGGTGCTCTCTTGCTGAGGTCTAAATTAGTATGTTTATTAAATTCCCTCTAAGTGGCATTTTACCCACTGTGTTTACATTTAGAATCATCTTTCATGATAAAGTCTGTCATGAAATGGGAAAACTGATTTACTGCCTACATTTCTTCTAAGTATGGTAGCTAAGACCCATCTGTCAACAGAAAGTATGTGCACGCATGCACACATACATGCATGCACACACACACACACACACACACACACACACTTTTTGTTTCCTTAAAATATCTATGGCCCTTTATGCCTTCTTAGTTCAGTTTTTAGCAGCAGGAGATGGTATTAAGTCATTTCTGGTTCCTGCCAATCTTTTTCTGTTTTGTGTACTCTCTTCATACCATTAGGAGGCCAGACTAGGCTGGCATTCAAAATATTGTCCTGTCTGATAAAATTTAGACACAAACAACCTTTTGAACAAGGGATTGTTCACTGCAAACCACAATTCAAGCACCTAAACTGAAGGAACAAATTGAGATACATTTTTAATAAATTTAAAATAATCAATTTGCTTTAAGAAAGCCATTTCCAAAATATCTCCCAAAAAGTGTTAATCCATGAAAGGAAACCTTGAATGGTTAAAATAGCAAAAAGACTACGGAAATTGTAAATCAGTTTCTAGCGTTCATTCAGATGACTTGCCCTTCCATTCCACCCTCTGCCACCCCCAGCCCCATTTCTGGCCTACCTGAAAGAAAAGAAGGTCTCTAAAACAAAGAGGTGAAACAAAGGCTGGGGGCACAGAATTCTCTTTTCAAAATCCACAGCAATGGCTGTACTTTCCACATCAGTCTTTCCTGCCATAGAAAAGGAGAGAAACTCCTTCCCCTCTTACATATTATCTGCCCAGTCCTGTGACGTGTCTAACCCAGGACTAGACCCAGGACTGTCCACCCACTACCATACAGGACAGCCCATTCAAGTCTGCATGACTCAAGCCACCACCAAAGCACACAGGCAAGCCAGGAGCACAAGTAAGACCTGAGGCTATGGAGCTTTATCAGATTAACTAATCCAAAAACCTTCTCATGCCTGAGGGGTTGTTCTCAGAGCAGGGAGAGAAAGGAGAAAGATCTGAAGAATGACTGGCAGCTGCATGAAGAAAAGCAGTGTGTACACAGAGAGCACTGGTCCTATTGCAAACAGCCCTGGGTCCTAGCCCCTCCGCCCTCATCCGATAAACCAGATGATGCTCCAGATACTATAAGATCTTAACCCTCTCAACAGCTCTAGCGGGGTGACAATGCTACGAATTATTAGTATTATTTGTTCCAGTTTAGAGATGGGAAAATAGAGGTACAGGAAAGTTTAATTGCCCAAGATCCCAGTTTGGGCCTTCAGATAGGCCAGAGGAGTAAACCCAGGAAGCCAGGCTCAAAGAGTCCATTCCTCAACAAATTTTATATTAATTCTATGACCCCATAAAGTAAAGGATTTAATCTCTTAATCTGTAGATCCTTTAGAGACTTAGTCTCCAAGGGACTACTTAGGAAGCTAGAGATAAAAATACATCAAGTTGTGTGTGAGAATTCAATGTGAATACACACGGCAAACTGAAAATGTCCTTTTTAAAGGAATGAGGTATCTGCAAACAGAAGGCTTGGAAAGGAAACTTCGCCTGCCTCACACTCTTGCTGGTGTGTCCCTGGGCTTCCCATGGATGTTCCACATGTCCCCAGCCTGCGAGGCTCGACATCACCTCGGTGGCTCCTCTGGTCCTATCTGAAGATTAATGAACAGCTGCTTGTGTGGGACCACAGGGCACTTTCATCTGTAGCACAACAGAAAGGAGCAATCAAGCAGAGAATATTAATAGCAAGCCAAATCCTCATCTTCTGGAACGGCAACGGAAAACTTGGGTTATTTGTTTCAATATGTTTTCATTCTCACTACATGAACAAAATTCCTTAGCGCTAACTGGGTAAGATTTCAGCCTGCCGCGAATGATTTCCATTTACCAGAAACTGCCTTTTTCCCTGCACTTTACATTTTCCAAAGCAAGACACTGTTTTGATGTTGTCACATCAACAAAATATGTATTCCCTGCCCACAAAGGTTCTAAGGAGACTGCAGCAGGACCAGCAGAGACTGTGAGCAATTGGGGAATAGAAAAAGCAAGTCCTGCTCTTGAGGGTCCTGCTCTTTTGTGTGACCCTTACTTTAAGCAACTTTCAGTGTTTCTTTACCATCCTCAGTAAACTGTGATAACCTCCTGTGCTCCCTCGCATCTCTAAAGTTCACAGAGGCTGGGGTCACATGGCACATTAGGGCTACTTAACAGACTATCATAAGCTGGGTGGCTTAAACAACAGCTACGTATTATCTCACAGTTCTGGAGGCTACAGTTTCAGGTCACTGTGTCAGCAGGGTTGATTCCTTCTGAAGGCTGTGAGAAAAAGCTCTCCCTTGCTTCATTCCTAGTTCCCAGTAGTTTTTAGGCGATTTTTGACATTGCTTACATTTGGAGTATTGCTCCAATCTTGGCCTCTGTTTTCTCATGCCGTGCACCCACTGTGTGTCTATGTATGTATTCCCTCCCCTTTTTTTATAAAGACACAGCAACACTGGATTAGGGGAACACCACTCTAATATGAGCTTATTTGAAACTGTCTAATTATGTCTGCAATCACTTATTTCCAAATAAGGCCACATTTTGAGATGGAAAGGATAAGGGCTTCACATCTGAATGGGGACAGGGGCACAGATCAATTCATAATAATAAACCCTTTGCCATTTTCTTCATAGACGGTAGCCCAATCTGATATTTTTAAACATTGTTCTTTCAGTCTATAACAAGATACTAAATTGTAAGTTTCCACTGAAGTGCCAAGATAGATATCAGATATCTACGTGAGATAGGAGGAAGATTGCCACGGGAAACCTTAAAATAAGAGAATAATAATAGATTGAATCAGAACTTCTCAGACTTGAAGGTGCATATGAAGCACCTAGGGGTCTTGTTAAGATGCAAATTATGACTCAGTAGGTCTGGGGTGGGCACAAGGTTCTGCATTTCTAAAAATTTCTCAGACACTATGGATACTGCTGGTCCATGAGTCACATTTTTGAGTAGTAGGGGATTAAATGACCGACTCATAACTATATAAAAGAGTGACTAGAGAGAGAGGATTTTTCTGAGGGGTATTACTTTCTTGAGGTCAAACTATGACTCCCCTTTCCCTGGTCTGCATAAGGAAGAGATGTGTATGTGGGAGGAGGCTGTGTCCCAGATCCTGCCTAGTACAAAAGACTCCAGTTGGAGCTTTTGGAGACTGCTCCCTGAATTGTAGATTTTGAGTAGAGGGGACTAAGTCTGATTCTTATCTGGGAAACCTAATAGGTTAGAGATTGAGCTGCTGACAGCTCTGATGGCAGGGACAAATGAGAGGTGACAGTGTGAGGATCAGCCAAATTTCCAGAGCTGGTCAGCAAAAAAAAAAAAATGTGTGAAAAATGGGCCACAGGCCTAGAGGAAGCTGTCTTGTCTTAGCATAAGTCATTTCTGAACCCATTTTCTCTCCTCCATTCCTATGCTCCAAAGCTTGGAGGAGTCAGAATAGCAACTAACAAGTAGCAGTGAAGGTCAATGATGAAAAGAGAGGAAGCCAACCACACTTTTTCTCAGACTGTAGGTTTTCACCTTGGGAAGGGAGAAGATGTAAGCCAAATTGAGATTGTGCTGTCAGCTTCCAAAGACTAAAATATTTTACTACCTAAGAGTGAGAAGAAAAGTCATAGGATTGCCAGGATTTCAAACAAAAATTAGGGAAGAATGACTTCCATTAAGTAGGTTTAAAGAAACAAAAGGAGATAAAAATAAAGGTGACTTTAGGAAATGACTCCATGAATCCTACAAGTTCAGTGTTCTGGCAAAAGCTCTTTCCCCTTGGCAGAAGGTAAGGCCCATGAGAACAGAATCCTGACTATCTTGTTCACTGCTGTTTTCGTGGTTTCTATATTTACATGTGCAGTTTGTGTACCACAAAAATGGCACCATGTTGAAGAGGACAGGATACAATTTGTAGGCATCATAGACTTAAGGGTTTACTATCAAACTTATCCACCAAAGGCAGTATAATTCTCTTCTCAATAGTCAGGGAACTATGACAATTTTCCAAGAGATATAAGTAAAATATCTTGAGGAAACTAATTCTCACAAAAATTCCTCTCAAGCCCCTATATTATGAACCTTGAAGATTCCCCAGCATATAGTGAATATTCAATGAAAATCTGTGAATAGATGAAGTTAGAGTCTCCTATTAATCTTTTCTATTAATTGATATTGAAGTAATGACTAATATTTTAGAAAAAAGGCCCAGAATAACTGCAGACCATGAGAGAATTTGCCAAAAGGCTAATTACAGAATTAACATATAGAAATCAGCAGGTCATAATTACACAAGCAGAAAGAAGATATTTTTTAAAAAGAGTCTCTTTATAATAACAAAAAAAAAATCTAAGGATAAACATAACAAAAACTGCACTATCTATGTGAGAAAAAAAAAAAAACAAAAAAAAACTTTACAATCCCTGAAAAGATTTCAAGAAATGGAGAAAATAAGACATGGCACACAATAGGTCTTATCCTTAAGCACATCTCAAACCCTGAAGACACCATAATTGTAAGGAGATAAGAGTGCTTGAAATCCTATAACAGGTGAATGATAAAAGAGAAAGCTCTTCATTTCTGTCAGTGTACCCCCATTTTAAGTTGTGTGGCAGACTAATCTGAGGGATTGCCACTAACACTAACCTTTTCACTTCTTATAGTTGGGCATTTTCTAGGTTCACTCAAAAGTCACATGCAGACTTCTAACAGACTACTAAATGCAAAGGAGACGTAGTCAAAGAGAAATGATAAATCTAAAAAGGCACATCCAGCACCCTCACCATGGAGAAATAAAACCCCAGGACTACCTACTTCCCTTGCTCCTCCTCCTAGCACACTCATAAATGGCCACTTATGGCATATGTACTCTGGTATAACACCCCAAGGAAAGTCTAGCACCTTTGGCTTGTACCTCTTCCTGGTACAGAGAATTCTCATCCCCTAAATGACCACTTATCTGAAACATTGTCAATCAGTCTCAGCTCAGCTATTATCTTCTCAGAGAAGGTATCTCTAACTACCCCTTCTAATGCCCTCACTTAAATATAATCATTACTGGCCTCTTCCCTCTAAAATCTTACTTGTTTACTTTCTATTATATATCCTTCCAGAAGAATGTGAGCAGAACACTATATCCCTAACATCTAGACTGCGCAGCTTCCAACTCTTTGAGAGTTATCATGGCCATTATTTCATTTCTTTTACTTCCTTTGTATTACTCTCAGCTTATTTAATCTTTATTAAGTACTTAGTTTGTATCTAGCACTGTTCTAGACGTTTGGATACCACAGAGGAAAAAGACTTGCTGCCCTCATTGAGTTATATTTGGTGGAAAGAGCTGGATGACAAACAAATATAATAATAATACATGTACCATGTTAAGTGCTATGGGGAAAAAACAAAGCAGACAAGGAAATAAAAGTAAATCCATCTTATATTCACTTACATTCTCTTGTCACATAGTATCTACTAGCACACAGTATCTTAATCTTAATAAATGATAAGTAAAAATGTGATCATGTGATACATATGAAGTTTATTATACTCACTCTAGCTACTACCTCCATTTCCTCACTATCCATCTCCTTTCTGTGCCCACATAATCAAACTCCAACTATTGCAAAGATAACTAAAAGGACGTTATAATTTTATTTTGGAAGTATGAAATGAAAGACTGGAAAATTAACAATTTGGTGATCAATTATGAGACATAAAGTAACTTTGAGCAAGGGGGTGCTATGACAATAACTATATTTTCAAAAAAAGATTAATCTGCCTACTTGAGTTTTATGGATTGGAAGGCAAGTTGGTATTCCTTATCTAACTATTGAAAAAGTCCACATGAGCATGTGAGAAGATTTTAGTACTTGAAAAAAATGTCTTGCAGAGGAAATGTGTACCATGCAATGTTCTAAGACATGTCCTAAGAGTTTCTGTAAGAAATTCAATAGATTGGAAATGGTGATAAAAAATAAAAGAGTTACATGTGACAAGGTTTAATCTGCAGGAAGTCAAGGAAAAGTTGATTGAAGGAGGAACATAGTGGTCATTTTCACCATTTTCAGATGCGATTTATCTGTGTGAAAATGCCGAGACAGCAGTTAAAGGATTGTGAGTTATAAGAATTATCAATAAGAAATAATGGTTTTCAAAAGCACAACCTTCACCTGCCTCAATTTAACTTGTTTCAGTCACTTAGATTAGTGCAGCAGCCACAGCCCAAACTGTGGCCAATGACAGTGAGCTCCCAGTGGGAAAATTCAAAAGAAAGGTGTGGTTGAAGCTGGAATGACAGGCCAGGTGCCTGTTATCGTGTGACTGCCCACCCCAACTTACTAAATTATTCCCTTGTTATATTAATGGTATTAATGGGAAACCCATTAATTTGATCTGTGAATTTCTCTCAAATACATGTTATGCCATTAAACTTCACAGTGATTTATACTAAATATGACAACTGAGGTAGACTGTAGTCATAGTGCTTGTTCAGATTTCATGCTGCAATTTATGACTTAGTTGTGATACCAACTTGCCGCAATCAGCCACACATCCACACACAATTTCCAGAAACTTCATTCTCCAGAAGACTTGGTGCAATTCAGTACAGAACAAGCACTACATTCACAATCAACTCTCCCAGCACCTCTCCCAGTTGATAAAAGCATGAACCCAAAGATGAACTCAACAAAGCTAAGAGAATGGTTTTGCTAAATTAGATTAATATCAATTGGAAGTAGCATTGAATGAATCATAAAACCCCAAAGTAGTGTGGATGTATTTAAAGAACATTGAAAAAGAACACATGTGTGATTTCTCCTGAGTCTCAAGAGGTAAACCTATAACTTACAGCCAGGAAAACCAAGAAGCAAAATACTACCTATAACCCTAGACAAATAGAAAAAGGAATAACAGAAATTATGAGATAAAAGAGCAAACCAATCATTATGAGAACAACGAAAGTAACAGTTTATGGAAGGAAGTTGTACAGAAAATTGACACTGGGAAAGTGCAAGGAGATAGATGTTCTGAGTGGGTATTGACTACTGTGAACTGAAATTGGCAATAAAGGGCTTCATGTGCTTTCTTCAGATATGTATCTCTCATAACTGCACATGTA
Source organism: Scalopus aquaticus (assembly GCA_004024925.1). Lineage (NCBI taxonomy): Eukaryota > Metazoa > Chordata > Mammalia > Eulipotyphla > Talpidae > Scalopus > Scalopus aquaticus. The sequence goes on from PVIJ01002345.1 coordinate 58,054, forward strand.
ACAAATGATCACCCAATGTAGACACAAAAACTCCCAACATTGTGGCAAACAATTATAAAATTTAAGATTTTTTAACATGGGAGAATACTTAGAAACCATTCGTTTCCCAGTCTAGAGAAAAACAGTAAGTCTTTTCCAGAAAGAGAAAATAAAATGAGCCTACAAGTTTAAAAAAAAAGAAAAAGAAAAGAAAACACTGGTTGGGGAGCTGTGACTTTAGACACTAGGAATGTAAGCATATAGAAAGGGAAAAAGTTAGGTGCAAGTTAATATTTCTTAAAGTCTGCTTCTATTATTTTGCTTGTATAATAATGCAGAGTGATTTCAAATCAATATTTAGCTACTCAGTTGCCATAAACTTCTTAAACCCTGAGAGGGAGACTAGGAGGAAGAAAACAAAACAATTCCATAGGAATGAAAACTGCTTTAAATGTTAATATTTGTTCCAGAAACACTAACATTGTTTTTGGCGTGCCTATACTTGTGTGTGTGTGAGCCTTGTGTGTGTGTTTTGACAGAAAAAGGGAATTTTCATTACCCAAGGCACTGTGTGAAAATTTGAAATCAAATCATTCATATCTAATGAAGCAATGGGGATGCAAATTATTAGCTAGTGTGTAATAATATTAAAATAAGATTGTGAATTGCTGAATAAATTAAGGCATAGCAAACTAAACTGATAGAAATGAAATAAAATATTAGATGAAAATCTCCTAAAAATTGATAGAGATAATGGGCACTGGACAGCTGCAAACAATTTCAAGGGATGTTATTCCCAGTCTATGTGAATAGCGCCCCCTATTGTTGTTCAGTGAACACCTGGGCAGAAGTAAGTGACCACACTGCTTGGGGTGGATATGCCTACCAGGTATTTTTTTCTATCAATAATGAGCTAAGTCCAAAACTATTTACGTGCTAAATAATGGCTAAGGTCTTAAAAGGCTAAGCAGCTGGTTTCTGGCCCATACTCATGTACCCTTAGACTTCTAAATTCCAAGGAGACTAGGATGAAATTACAATTTCTGAAGTAAATTTAGCTTTATCTCCCTTCTGTAAAGATAAATTTTATTGACATAGTCTCTCTCTCGCTCACTCGCTCTCGCTCTCGCCCTCTCGCTCTCTCTGTCTCTCTCCAACTAAAGGCAAAAGATAAGAAAATGAAATGCACCAAACTTTAAATTTTGGGCCGAAAAAAGTATAGTACATAAAAATCTTTATGGGTTTCATTGAATATTCAATTATGAGGACTCTTTCTCTCTGGCTGGGAACGCCTTCTTAATTCCATAAAGATTGGAGCCCTCAACACTAAGGCACATGAAAAAGTACAAGTTAGACACATTTATAAGAGCATAGTGAAGAGGATTCCCATCTTTGGGAAGCTGAAGAGAAAATCCAAGGAAAAGAAGTCGGTGGTTGGATTTAAATGTGTTATGTTTTTAAATAACTTTCAAATTAGATCATTAAGTCATAAAAGATCTTAGTTTCTTAGGGAGATTTTAAAAATCTTTATCAAAGAACAAATAAATGATTCTTATCTATTCCATCTTTATCCAAATTACAAATGTGATCCTTAGACAATAAAAAAACTTTTTAACATTTTCAGACAGGATATTTTACTATAAAAGTGGGTAAGTAATAATTGAAAAAATTACCTTGAGATCATGACAAAGTACTAACAAGTAATACTAACCAATGTGAAACATTGATCATTATTAAGTTGACCTTGGATTGAACTTGTGACTTAAACCTCACAACTTATACCACAATGAAAGCTTAGAATTATATATCTATGTGATACTTTCATTGCTGCCAAATATCTCTGGGGTTTTGAAATATTCAAAATCTGCCACAAAAGTCTCACTTTATTTAAATGACTTTAAATTCAGATAGCTATAAAAAAGATCGACAAAGTCAAAGTTAATATATTGTTTTCAAAATTTAAGAGTGGGCTGAGTGATTTTTGATAATGAATTACTGTTCCTAAAGGAAACAAAATGTTCAAAATAATTAGCTAGATCTTAATAAATAAAACCTGCTTTACCTGATATAAATGTTAGATGAAACCTCTTTAAAACAATAGTTTACTCTTTAAATTATTGAGTCAAAAAATGCAAAAGTATACTGTTATACTTGCCCCAGGCTATTTAATCTACCAAGGGAGCAATGAGTGTTAGATTATTTAAAATAATGACACTATCTTTCTTCCCCAGAATAGGGAGCATGGGTGAATAAAAGAAATTCAATTTAATAAAAGAAATTCAAGAAGGTCTCAGGGAAAAAAAAAAGCCACTTTGCCTCACAAATTCAAATTGTTTTGCTAGCACAAGTTTAACATCAACACCATTCATACCAAACAAATATCAAGCCAATAACATGGAGGAAGATCTTATTCCAGAGAACCAGAGAGGACCATATTCATTCTGCCTTTCAAAGAACTGTCACTGTAATTGCTGTAATGATAGACTGGTTTTGTGGCAGCACTTATGCCATAATTTGATTCTAAAGAAAAGGTTCAGTGTACCCAGAATTTCCAGATACCCTTCCCTGCCTTCTGTAATTAGGAAATCTAGGCATTTTCCTGAATTTAATGAACCAAAGCCTGAGGCTGAGTGAAGCAGAATCAGAGCTGTCAACTGCCCCAGTGAGTTAGATCCTGATCACATAAAGCATCTCAATTCTATATTCCTGGATCTTGTCCCAAACCACTTTCTTCATGCTGAATAGTGACTATAACAATTTTTTTTAAAGGCTAAAATGTTCCATTTTGACTCTGGATAATGCCCCTATCTTGTTCATTGTTCTGAACCTAGAACTATTTCTGGCATAAAGGTCTCAATAAATATGTGGTGAGTCAATATTAATTGACTACTAACCCCCAGACAGTTCATTCCAGAGTTCAACCTTCATTACTAGTACAGAAGAGAAGTACCATTTTCAAGATTTGACAAAACAGCCCTTTATGCAGAAAGCAATTTTTAAATGAATGAAGATGTTCAGGGGTAAGATGGTAAGAAAATGGTGCCTATATAAATGTATATATGTATGTATATGTGTATGTGTATGTATGTGTATATGTATATGTATATATACCTCAAATATGTAATGTAAAAGAAAATCCCTATGTCATGCTTAACACCAAAATCATTATTTTTTTCCACCCTCAACTAATGCCCCTCTAATAATCCCTTTCTCATCTATGACAACATACCTGCCCAGTCATCCAAGATAGAGACTTCAGAAAACTTTTAACTCCTCCATAACATCCAACTTTAAAATTAGTTACTATGCTGTGGAGATTATTTTTCTTCAAATCCTCTTTAATATAGGCTCCAACCTCCATCACCACAAACAGCACTGACTCTTATGGGGAATATACTATAGTAGTCCAGGCTTTCCCTCTTTCCCAAACATTATTCTGCTTCAAAGGGAAATTAAACAAGTCTGAGTATATTTTTTATAAAGCCAGTGAAATTATTAAATAATATTGTATTATATTTTGTGGTATTTTTCAACATATTCCTAGATTTAAAAGCTAAAATTACCAAGATAAAAACTGCATAAACTTTTGTGTATTTTTCAAATTAAACATTCCCAAATTCCCAAATTATGGGAAAGTGTTTCATAAGGAGAATTTCAGATTAATATGAGTTACTTTTATAAGTTCTCCCTAAAAAATGCTGAATGTGTGTTGTACATGTGGAGTAAATGTTTTAAATTAGCAGATCCATGATTTCTGGAAATTCTTTTTACAAGTTTACTTAGATGTTATTGACATAGACATTGCATATATTTATAGTGCACACAATGATAACATTGACAATACATATACACATGTAAAAACATCACCATACTCACTATAATGAACACATTCATGACATTTAAATGTTTCTCCAGTCTTTTGTGATTGTTCCTTCCTGATATTCAATGTCTTGAAAAGCATTGTTTCCCATCTTTTCATTGGGTGTTTTCTTTTCCCCTTGGTTATCTGAAGTGACAGAGTAAATCTGGTATCTAACTTTTGCAGAAGCAGATCTCCCCCTGTTGATTTTTTGCTATGGATAGTTTCAGTTTTTACCTTAGTGATTCAATTGGGGCTACAATATTCATCTTAACTCATTTTCTATTTAAAAATACAGAAACTTGATTCTGACAAAATAAAGAAACTTTGCTGTATCCTCCATTTGTACTATTAATATATTTTGCATCATATATGTTAAAACCCAACAATATAGTTAGTTATTACTGCTTTATATACTCTAACATCTTTTAAAAGACAAGAAAGAAAACATTTATACAGTCTTTTATATTTACTTATATATTTAGCCATCTGCAATGTTTTCTACTATTGTGGATTTCAGTTAACATATAAAGTAATTCTTTTCAGTCTAGAAGACTTGCTTTAGTATTTCTTGTAGGGCAAGTCTGCCATTACCAAATGACCTGAACCTTTGTTTATGTGAGAACATCTTGTTTTCACTAAGATTTCTGAAGGACAGTTTTCATAGAAATAGAATTCTTGGTTGACAGAATTTTTTCTTCTTTTACACATTTAATAAGTCATTTCTCTGTTTCTGACCTCCATTTCTTCTTGTGAAAAGTCAGTTTTTAATCCTATTGATTAAACTCCCTGTACCTGATGAGTCTTTCTGTCCTTGCTCTTTTCAAGGTTTCCTCTAGCTTTGTCTTTCAACAGTTCAACTATGATGAAACCAGGTAGTCATCAATTTGTGTTTACCCTATTTGGGGTTTGTTGAGTTTGTATCTCGAGAGTCTAGGTGGGAAGAACAAGAACTATTCCCAGCTCATTGTGTGTCCTGATGATATTTCCTTCTGATTGATTCAGATGGTGCTTTCCATGACCTCAGGAAATTTCCTCAATTGCATATGACAATTACTCAGCTGAAGTCTCAAAGGAGACCTGCAAATTTCTGCAGTTCTCTTTCTATACAGATCTTTTCCCTCTGGTCCCTGCCTTGAAAAGTCTAGCTAACTTGGGAAACAATCCAGCTCCCTGAATTTTCCCTATACTATCACACAGAAACTCTCCAGGCAATAATATGGCCTCTTCATTTGTTTCCCATCTCTCAGAAAGTGGCCTTGTTCCATATATTTTGTCTGTTATTTTTTCAATTTGATTCAGGTGGGAAAGTAAATCTAATACCTAAGTAGTCCATCTTGCCCAGAACCAGAGGTCAGGAGTGCTTGTTTTGTTTCTGGTTTTTTATTTTCTTTTTAATCAAAGGAACACATTCAGTTGAGTCTTGAGTCTGTTGGTTTTTTCCTCTTGATTTGTTTTCCTATCACACTTCCCCTATAAACCATGAGTGTTCATTATCACCCAAGACTAATCTGGCCTAGTCTTAATCATGTAACACTGTATTATTTTTAAGTATTTACTACAGTCACTTCCAGCTGAGGATACGGAGACAAACTAAAACATGTTGAGGATGTCTGTAGTCAGTCTGCTTTCTCAGTGTTAAGATTTTCAGGTGAGTATTCTCTCTGCTGTTCATCCAGCAACATGTGCTTTGACCCCACCTACTAACTCCGTTGTTTGTCACAGTGCATTAAAATGTGCCAAATTTATTTAGGTAAAGAGTATTTTTAAAACTTCGTACCCCCTTTCTTCATGAAAGTTGATGTTTCTCTTCATACCATCTTTCTTCAGTAAAGGAAAAACATTTACCTCTTCCTGTTATTCGGGCCTATATTTACTCTGTTTTTTTCTCATTAAATTAATTTTATTTGGGCAAAAGAACAACAATCATGTTTAAACTTAGGATGGGAAACAACACAGCAGGGTTCCATAAATAGAGTTTAATTGCAGTAATTACTTACGTTAATTATATATCAACTGATTATTTTAAGACATATTTATTGAGCACCATCAGCTTTCAGAGGTACCCATCATTCTCCCACTGTCTTTTTCAGATTCTATATCCATGCTCAGAATAATCAACTATCATTTGACACATGGTATAATAAGTACCTAATGAAATCTCAATTAAAATTGTATTTGAGATGCTTAATTTTAGAGATAAATTAGAAATAATTACATGATTCAACAATTCACATCAGACAGGAGAGACACAACTATATCTTGACTAACTGGAAAGGACAAGCACAGATGAAGTCTTTTAATGTGCTTTCCAAAACCTGTTACAAAACATTATTGTACCTCAGCAGATGGCATGGAGAGATGTCTTTTTATTTTTTTTTAAATAGACAGTTCCCTTTCATACGCTGACTTGAGTGATTTTAGTTCTCATTATTACTGTCATCTGTTAGACAGGAAAGAAAGGGAGGGGGAGAGAGAGCACGTTATTTTCCATAAGGCAAGAACATCAGTATGGAGCCAGCCTTTGAGCATACTAAGTTTAATTTACTGAGCCGCAATAAGCAGGAGAATGCACCGACTGTCTCGTAGCTGTTCATTTCAAACAACTTATCTTCATTTGGAGCTGAGACACTCCATGCTTGCTGGATACGGTATTTTCCCTCTCCTCCCATCACCCCACCCTTAGCTAATTTTTCTCCCTTAAGATTTAATGAATTCTGGAACCGATCATGAGCCAGTTGTTAGGAGACACTAGCCAGGTAAAAAGCTTTAATATCATTTCTTTCCAAGTTCAAAAGGTCACTTCCCTACACTAGGATCACAAAAGTACATTTATTCCCTTCTGAGAGAGCTATTTCACCTCCAAGGGGGAGCAGAAAACTGCCCCATTAAGTTCACCAAGACTTTGCTCAGAGCTTCCTCTCCTTCCTGCAGAATCTTTGTTCATAGGACAACAGACTCATTTACAACCTCACTTGGGGAAACTGTTAACCGTACATTTCTGATCTATGTAATTTGCTGCTAAAGAACACAATAGTGTCTAACAGAAAACAGCTGTTACAGAATCCACTCTTTCTGTCAGGAGTGCTTCCTAATGTAGGATTGTAATTTTATCTCCTGATTGATAACACCCCATTAGCCATATCCAGATTCCTAACTACAAAATGACACATGGACACTATTTTAAGCTACCTCCCAGATGGATATCACTAAGCTTACTTATCCCTCCGAGCAGAAAGTCCACAGTTTGGGTGGTGGAGCATCATACAGGCACTCATTACCACCCTGACACGTGAAACAGCAAACACTGATCAGGAAAATACAGAGTTTTCAAAATGGAGAGATAAGGTGAGGAAAGGGATTTGAACAGAATGAAAAGATAATGGGCCTTCTGTGCTATAAAAACCAAGGGGCATAACACCAAAAGTAGTTTAAATTGCATACATTCATGAAATACTTTTCTTTGTTAATTTAGACTTTTAATTTTTATAAGAGAAACAGGGAACTCCTTTTTTCACTAGTCACCTTGGGATTATATTCAGATTACTAGATTCACAAGGAAGATATCAACTTGGGAGACCAGGATTAATAATTATAGAATCAGCTCTTCCCAAGTCCAGCTTAGCAAAAGCTAAACAAAAATCACTCTGAAGTGAGGGGGAGGGCATTTTGCCATGGCAACCTTGCGATAATAGTACCTCAAATGGACAAAATGCAGAGTTGTCATCGAGATTCAGCAGCAAAATAGTCATGAAAAAAATAAATTTCATTGGGATAGCAGCAGGGAGAAGGCAAAGGAAGGTCTATGCCCAGGTTCTTGAAATTCTCATAAAACTGGTGACTGACTCATCATGCTTTCTGGAATAACTTTAATTATATATCTAAAACCATCTTTCACAGGTCTGACAGAGAGGCACAGAGCCATATACTAGCGTTAATGAGATCTATTTAAAGCATCTCAACAATTATTTTGTGATGTCTTCTAAGTCTAAAATCCAGATACATTTCATATGGAGTTCTAAAAGCATCTCGGGGCTGAAGTGCTGTGTTCATAAGAGGGAACTGTGGTTTATTAAAGGGATCAGAAGCTGAAGGAAATTACCAGGTTGCACAAGATACCCAAGTTCCTGCACTGTACAGCATTTTTTTCACCAGCAACAACTTCTCTTGGGTACCCTTGTTTCCTCAGAGGTAGATCTTAGCCATGTAGAGAAAAATCCACCCTCTATATTATGCTGTTCTTTGTCATGCCGCACAACTGGATTTTTCCTGAGTGTAACTACACACGCTCAGTTTGGGTTATCACTTTTCTCTTAAGTAACACTTCCTCCAGGCGACCTCAGACCCCTGGAGTAGACTGAGTTTCCCGTGGTGTGTTCCTGAAGCACTCTAAACCTCCCACCACATCGTTCCACATCACATGTAAAATTTCATGTCTGTCTCCAGGATTAGCCTTTTAGATAACCTATGAAAACATATTGTGGATAATGAACTGACTCCTGCCTAAAATACCTCCCAATTTAGATTGAGATTAGAATCTGGAGACTCCACATTAGGACTCACCAATCTGACATGAATCCCTGAGCTTAGGAATTAAGAAACAAGCACTTCTATCTGCATTGCATCTGACTGCATCCAATTTGAGGCAGGCTTTGATTGGGTTTCAAGTTTCATGATTTAACACAAACTCCTAAGCATTGAGATCATTTTTTAATCAATTACAAGGATCTGACCCAAGTTTCCTCCTTTTGGGAGGGGAGGAGGCTCAGTCAATCCTCCCAGCTTGTCCTCAGCTTGTTCAGACATTCATCAAAATGCAGGAAAGATATGCCCTGATTCTGTGCCATATCTCCTAAAATTTATAGCAACCTCTAAATAAATACTCTATCAAATCCACACCCCTCAAAACACTCCCTGCCTGCTTTGTGAACGAACCCCTGTAGTCTCCCCTGCTCCCTAACTTTACCACCTGTCCCAACCTTGTTCCCTTGTGGAAACCCTCCTCCCCCGGTGAAAGCATCTCATTTTAGACTGTCCCAGGTCGGTAGCCCCAGATTAGGTAATAATCTTGTAACCTGCAAATACCCTAGATACTGAGTTTAAAATCTAGAGCAACTCCCTCACCCTTACTTATCAATGCCCTGTTTTCCAAATTTCAATAAATTATTAGATAAAAGGGGGTAATGAACATTTGTTCCTTTTTCTACCCACCTGGGGAGTGTCTCCTATTATGTGGTCTTTAGCAATGCATATGTCTCCCACCTTTAGAGAGAAAGAGAAACAGATACTCTCCTCCATGGCATTTCAAGTATTTGCTCATTATGTAGGCTTTACCAATCTTGCTTCAAACTTTGACTCTCAAGGGAGGAAGGTGACAGTCAGAGAGTTTATAATCAGGATTAAATGTCCAGGGTAAGGTATCAGATATAGATATGAGGAGTGCAGCCGCTATATAACATCCTCCCTCTGTATTATGTCATATTCATATGTATACATTTTAAATTTTTCCTTCTCCCTTTTCCCTAACTATTATATATGGACTTATAAGAAGCAGTTGACATTATAGGTTATTTCTTAGAGTGTAGGAAATGGACAGAGAATCAGACAGAACTGGAGGAGACCTGCATAACCCCTAGAAATTCCAGGTTTGGAGTGGGATGCCAACATTTGGGGCCATATTTGAAGATGGGCTCTATTACAAGTTCTACAGAGAAGACTCACATGCATTGTAGGGAGATACACTTGTCTTTTTAGAGTAGAAGTATAGGAAGAATGTATGTGGATTTTAGACAGCCAAAGGAGGGCAGGAGTGGACATTTCTCATTGTTTGGTTCCCTTTAATCGGAATCCCCAACCTAATTTCGGAGAATTCTCCATTGTGTGAATCCTGACCATAGAATGACCAGATGATTTATTATGCACATTGAAAGCTAAAAGTTCAAGGTGGCACTGTTAATAATTTCTGTGGGAACAACCTATGTAAACCCAAACTATTCCAGGCAAATCAGAACATATGATCCATCAAATCTTAGAAAAGGCAGTCTCTATCTTCTCCAACAGATACTAGCAGGAGGGACATAATCCCTCTTCCTGCTCCCTGAATACTAGCTCATAGACATATGTACTGCTCAATCAGGTGCTCCTTGAAGAAGTTATATGTAACTGCAGTAGCTGTTGACAAATATTACTAGTGTAGCATATTGCTAAAAGTAGCAAATTAAGGTTAAAATCTAGTCAATACTAAACATTAAAGAGTGTCCAGGGTATACAAGGCCAAAAAAAAAAAAAAGTTCCAGCCCACACTATTCTTTCAATATCACCATAACTGGCTATGGTATCTATAGTCTCCAAATGGCTCCCACCTAATTTTGCCTCCAGGTATTTATCCCCCTTATATAGTCCCTTTTCACAATGAATCTGGTCTGACCTGTGGCTCACTTTAACTAATAGAATGTGGAGAAAATGATGTGCCAATTCTAGACCTAAACCTTGAAAAGACCTGGAAGTTTCTGCATTTGTGCTTTGGTGAGCTATAAGCTACAGTAAGAAGTTTTTATAGAGAAAGCAGTTCTGAGATAACAGAAAATAAGAGAAGCCCAGCCACCAAGCTGTCTCCAGTGAACTGTCAATCATGTGAGGGATTCATCTTAAGCTTTCAACATAGTTAAGTGCTCAAATGAGTGCATCTCCAGGTCACCTTACACAGCCTCCCTAAAACCGGTCAACCCACAGAATTAGAAGAGATAGTGTTGCATAAAGTCACTAAGTACCAAGATAATTTGTTACATAGTAGTAGATAACCAAAACTCTATGTAAGCAGTCTACCAGCCTATTTTAGTTATTTCCGTATCATGAGCCTGGGTCTTTAATTTTTCCGTTTCAGTTGATTTTTTTCCCATGCAAACCTCTTTTCTCTCTCCTGATTTACTGATGACTTTCTAAACATAATTACCTCCATTTTTTTTCACTTGTGGGTAGAGGCTTCCCAGCATTTCAAACATGAGAACTCCATTTTTACTTTAAGATTACATGTAATAAATGTAGGTACCATCTTAGTAACTATTGATTAGGAAAACATAAACTGGCATAAAGCAATTAAAATTCAGCAATAGCCTTAAGAGAATTTGTATTCTCTTCATAATAACCACATGGATACATTCAAAAACAAAAACAAAAACAAAAACAAAAGAAGCATCCACACACAGGCATATTACTTACTCAGTGCTTTGGAAGTTGAGAATTCTTTGGCCCCTTTCCATAGCCCCTTACCCACAAAGCTCACATCCCACAGGGTGGGCACCACTAATCTGGAACACATGTTTCTCCTTTGACATCCCATTGAGATGAAGTGGTTCCCTAGATGCACTATTTTTTGGGAAAGCATAACAATCCGGAAAACACTGCAGCTCTCTGTAAATAATATGACTGAAGACAGACAGAGTGAATACATAATTATTTTTTAATTTTCCTAACAGCCATCATCAGAAGATAAAGGGGGGAAAAGGAATCACCATTTTTTTATACAAACAAGTATAAAAGTTTTGCTAACAAAGCACCTGAAACATTGAGATAAAGCTATTCTCAAATCCTATGAAAAGTTAAGCATAAATATCCCCTCAATCTGGGAACTTCCTTTCCCACTTCTCTATATAGCCATACACCTACAGATACACACTTTTCTATTTGACAAAGTAATCCGCCAATGAAAAAAAGGATTTCTTTTTGGTTTAAGAGTGTGCCAGAATTTTAAAAGTGGACATTTTCCATAATTTTGGGTTTTTGTTCTGCATGCACAAACATTTCTGTAAGGAGAAGAAAATAATTAGGATGGAAAGAGGGAATAGCTTCCTTTTTGATAACATATCCAACTCACGATTCCTTCTTATTAAAATAGAAAAATGTTACCCATCCAAAGTCAGGAACAATTTCTCCTCACTGTATTTTTAATGTGGATCCAGCAGTTACTTCAAATAGGATGGTTTTTTAGTTACACAGCTGTCTCTCTGGAGATAACCCCAGGAATAGCTTACACATATTTGTATTTAAAAGCAGGCACATAACACTTTAGAGGAATCTAAGGAGCACCTCTTGGTGATGGATGGATAGTTCAGAGCTTAGCACAAGGCCTGAGTGCTTATAATAGAAACATCCTGAATTGATATGACATCTTCATAGATGGCATTTTTTACTTTAATGACAATATTAAATAATGGCATTGGTGGGAGGTTAGACAAGTGAAAAGGCTCAGATTTTGCCTTGTAGCTTAAAAATGACCAGCATAATTTTCCCCCTGTGGATTCTAAGACTCAGGTATTGCACTTCCACCACTTTCGTGATCATCAGTTCTCGGAATTCCTTTGAAAATACAACAATAAAGAAACTTCTCTCCAGGGCTATTTCTCTAGATTCACTGTCATGATCCGGCCACACAATTTCAATAAATCCCAAACTAATAATTATAAGTATCCATCAGATATAATAACCATTTTCTTAAATTAAAAAAAAAAATCTCATTTTTTGAACAGAGTTGTTTTTCTCTCTCAACTAAGGCCCTAGGCCTGGCTAGGAATCATTAGCCACAGAATGGATATAAGAAAGTCAAACATATTATGAAAATCTTTGAATAATTCAGTTACCAAGTCAGTCAGCCATAGAGGCAAAGGCCCAAGAAATCAGGCTTCATTAACTAGCTACTAGCTTCATACAGCTTTGCCCTAAGGATTCTGAAAGATATCCCATACTCTCAGTCCTCTCTGTTTTAGTATACCATAACCTTCTTTGAATGTTAGAACATGTGGAAATCAGAGAAAAGATGGAACCTGAATATCTGCCAAGTGCATACACTTTTTCCTGACTGTACTCGTGACACACAAACATCATTTTCTTTAACCCTTCTATCAAGCCTTGTTAGCCACTGTCTTCCCTTTTTCCCATTTTATAAATGAGAGCCTTGAAACTCAGAGTTCTCCAAGGCCATGCAGCTAATGAATGGAAAATAGTAAATTTGAAGACAGGCCTGGCTAACTCCATACCCCACCCCTCAGCTCTGTGTGGAAACAAGCCCATAGGTTTCTCTTTTAAGCCCACACTACCTTATTTATAGTCATTGGGTTAAATAGTGAGAGCCTGGAGAGGAGAGCATGCACAATGCAGAGGTCTGAAGCACTGGTAGTAAAAACCAAAACAAAAAGACCTTGGTAGTTAAAAAAATTAAAAGACTTATATTTTCCAGTATTGTTTTCTGAAACAAGTCTGTAGATGAAACAGACTTTCTTTTTTCTTCTTTCCTTGACCTAACCATGACTGGTGTTTAGCCACTTTGCATCAACCAAAGGCCCAAGGACTCCTCACACTCATCTTTTGAAGAACATTCATTCTTCTATTAAAAATGCTAAACTTCGGTATTTGCATTTCAAATGTAATTGAATTATAGATGCCTTCTCTCTAAATAGAGAATTACTCACCATAGATTTCCAATTGCTAAGTATACACAATTGGGTATTGAAGATGATGTCTGCTTTTACACAGGTTGGGAGTTTTCACCTGACTCACAACCATTTAATTTTGAACGATGTATCTAGTACACTTGCTCAGACATCTTCAATTTACAGTTTTTCATCCAAGTTCGTCATTCCAATGGAGCTTATCCCCTCATTATCATATGTAATGCCCTATACAAAGGTCCTTAACTTCAGCTATTAGTTGGTAAATGTAAACAATCTGGGAACAGATTTAGGAACAGCTTGTGAGGCATATAATAAAATCATTAAAACTCTCTGTAGTCAGAAGTGAATTTTTTGGTGTATAAATCTGGTGTTCTGGGACCTTTGAATCTGGCTGAAAGGAGACAATTTGTCCTCATTCTGAAGAGATAGGGCACTTCTTGGCAGTAACTGGAGGTTGTTGAGGAAGGCTTTCAAGACAGACTGTTGAATAGAAGGCTGCTTCTTACAGGGGCTTTCTCCCCTACTGTTGTGTGTCAGGAAATGCCTCTGCCTTTAACACATTCTTAGATGGGGAACTGAAGACCCCATTCACAAGATCATGGAAGACTTACAGAGCTGCTGCCTTCCCTGGCTGAGTCTCAAGTGGGAAAGTCGGGGGCGGGGGGGGGGGGGGGGGGGGGGGGGGGGGGGGGGGGGGGGGGGGGGGGGGGGGGGGGGGGGGGGGGGGGGGGGGGGGGGAGGACAGCAGCATGTGTGTGCATGTTAGGAGGGGGGGGTGACAGCCTGTGGGAACAAGAGCTCCTGTGAGGTGTTTTAGAATCATAATTGTCTGCATTAAATAGTAAAACTACACTGGGATGCTGCAGTGCCTCTAATAAGGGGGTGTAGAACAAGAGTTATAGGACTAAAGATGACAGAAGTTAGGATTCTGTGACATGATTTCTTTATAACCTCAAAGAAACAACCTTAAAGAAGTGAGTAACTGAACAAAGTCAGTTCTCATCTCATTTTCTGAGGTTAGAGGTTTACTAGGAGGTCTATCAGTTATCTATGGCCACAGTAACCCTATGTTCTGAATATGCCAAAGTTATTTTCATTTATTTGTTTCATATTATTTCTTTTGAGTCTACAGGTAAACTGGGTGGTTCTGCTGACCTGGGCCAGGTTTGGGTGATAACTCATGTGTGTGAGGTCAGTCAGTGTGTATGTTGGGAAATTGTTTGTCTAGGATAACCTTGGCTGGGATGCTTGGGTCTCTTTTATGAATCCAGAAGGATCAAGAAAGCAGGTCAAAGATCTTAAGCACTTTTAAGGTCTCTGCTTGTATCACATTAGCTAAAGCAAATCACTGGCCAAAATTAATCACAGAATCAAATCCACTGTCATAGTGAAAAGGAAGGCACTACAGAATCATAGAACAAAGACTAGGGACACATTAATTGGGGCCCTTAATGCACTCGATTAACAAGAGTGTTTTTTAGGGAATAATTCTAAACAAAATTGTTAACTAATGACTATCTTCTAGGTAAAACTATGCCTTCATTAAACCATACAAATTAGTTAAACAAATAGGAGCAGACAATTGGTGCTATTTAACTTTATCTTCAGTTATGTTCCCTCATTAGACTTTGCCAAGTTTATTATATATCAGGAAGGATATAAACAGAGAGGAGAATGTGTGTTGTAAGTAATTTAATTTCTAGTGATTTGGACTGCTAAATGCTAAAATACACACACACACACACACACACACACACACACACACACACAATTCTTAAGTTTCCAACATTCAAAATCACTAACCAAGTCAGGAGACTGAAGCCAGAAATTGGCATAACAAAACTTCCCATGTATTTGTGATTACAAATTAGGCTATTAAATGAATAGCTAACTATAAACGTAGTGAGCTTAACATTCCCCTTAGGACTTTCAGTTCTACAGTTCCTCACTCTTGAGGCTTTAAATTTATAACCTGCCATTATAATCAAGTAGCATTTGCCTTTGATTATTTTTGGGGAAAAAGTAAGAGAGGAGATGGAAGAAGGTAGTAAGAAAGAGAGAGGGAAGGAAGAAGAGAAAGAGGATAACTGAGATCACTTCTCAAAGTTCACTTCGTTATAGCTGGCATTGCCTGCTTCATCTTCGATTCACAACTCTCCTAGGGAAGCAGGTGGGCTCCACCTCCTTTGTGTTTCTCTAGTTACGCAACTAAAAGGACAGGTAGAGAATGTTATCAATTCAAGTTCCAAGTTAAAATATCAAGAGAACTTTTTACCCCCCTAACGTTAGCCATATCTTGCTGTTCAAGCCCAACTACACGTGAACTATTCTACATCGTGTGTCTGAGGCTCTAGCTCCAAACAGATCCTGTCCACATTCCTAGTTGAGGTGGTGTTTTGCATCCCATTTCTAAACTCTGACACATCCTTGAACAGTGACTTCACAAGTTGTGTTTTTGATTTACCCTCCTCTTCCTGCTCTACCCTTGCCAAAGGATCAAGGAAAGCCTGCAAAACCCGTTTGGGGCATTCTCCTTCTCCAAGAATTGTCTATTGGGATCCCACGGTGGGGTTCACTGTTTTTTAACATATGGTTTATTTCTAGGATCCCAACTTCTTATAATACCTAGGACTGAAAAGATTTGGGGTAAATTCTTAGAACATGGGAAGAAAAACATACGGAAATTGACGTTAACCTACAAGTTCCATTCCACTCAGAACATCTGGTATGAATTGGGTTATTTTCTAGCTCCTGAGGTTAGAGACAACTACAGACAGACACCACTTTGAGCATCTCACTGTCAAGGGGCAAGTCTGAGTTTTTGAAAGACAACCAGAACGTCACTGCAGCTGTGTGGTGCTAAGGGAGGCCCATGTGAAAGAGAACAGGCAGCCCTGAGGAAGGTCAAAGACCAGGGAGGGTGCACCGTCCCTGCGGAGGCCAGTCTGAGGATGGAGAGCGGTGAGAAAACACAATGGCCAGTTGGGTGTGGATTCCTGGTGAACAGAGGTGTACAACTTGCGGCAGCAACTTCAACTCTCTCCATTTCGTTTCCTAATAGGTAAAACGAGACGAATGGGAGACACAACCTCACAAGGCTTTTGTGGAAAGTGAATGAATTTATCAGCATAAAGGGCACAGCTCAGTTCCTGTAACTCTGTAATCATTTCATAAAATGAGGTGTTATTATTGACTGCCATTGATAAGACGTGTTAGTATTTAGGACTGCCCATACTACCCTAGCACGTGGCATGCAGTACCTCATAGCCATTGAAAGGCATACTATCATTATCCCCATTTAGCAGAAGAGGATGCTGAGGCATAAAAGAGTAAGATTTGATCCTCGGTCTTTCTTTGACTCCTTCACCCTGCACTTTATTACAGTGATTAGAGTAGTGGTTCGACATCCAGAATTGTTTTATACATTAGCTGGTCTCCGCAGTTCATGCCACCTTAGAGAGAGCAAGTTGAAAGATGCAAGATTGGAAAAGGAGGACTTGAAGAAGTATGGTGGTAAGAACAACAATATACAGTCACACATGGCAATTGGAAATTACAGCAGTCTGAAATCACTTATGATTGGGGCAGATAAACTGCATAATTCAATGACACTTAAAGTTAATACTACATAAGACAGAGCAACAGGAATTGTATATTATCCTAAACCATTAAGAGAAAGACAAATTATGTTCAGTTTTTGGCTAAAAGGGAAAACACAAGGTATATTAAATACATTTTCCTATCAAAAATAGGGAGATTTTGAAAATGGTAATTAAAGGAATAAATTACACTTACATGTAAAAAGTCTAATTCCCAGATGGCAATACATACAGTAATAATCAAACTATTGGGTTGGCAACATCTTTAAAATCCCTCTAGTCTTACTCTATATTTTGAGGGCAAGGAAGACAGACTCAGAAAGGTTAAGTCACTTCCTCAAAGTAACACAGTAAATTAGTAACAGGACTGCTACTTGAACATTGAATTGTTACTGAAAGTGCTGACTGATTGCTTGACAGCAATAGTGACAGAGTTCAGTTTGACTCTCAACTTACAATAGAAATCATGTTGAGCTTCTAAAAATACTGATATGTAAGTCATATCAGACTTCGATAATTTTTAAGGCTCCACAAGTATATGGCTATGCAGTCAAGGTTGAGAACCACTGATTTAGATCAATAATAATAATAATAATATGGTACACTCATAATATCCTAAGTGTCAAGGATATAGACGAGAACAATACAGCTCTTGCTCTCTGTATGCTTATACCTGGAAAACCAGTATATGAACCTAATCATTGCAAATCAGTGTAATAGATGCTAGAATCAAGTTAAGCACATTGGAATCACTTGGAAGTCTTTTGAAATAATCAGAATATCTAGGGACAGTGCCTGAGCAGCAGGTAATTTTTTAAACTCCTTAGGCCAGGTTTGAAAACCACTGTATTAGCCCAAAGTGTCCTACCAGAACAACTCCCACTCCCTACTACACCTCCACCTTTACCTCCACCTCCACTTCCCAAGCTATGCATCTGGAGAGACATCACATTTGGACAGAAGCAAAAAGAAAGGGTACTCAGCAGAGGAAACAGCACAGACATGGAGACCTAAGACAGCATGGAGTGTCTGGGAAACTATAATAATTCAGGATATCTAGGAGTCCAGTAAGATGAAGGAATGAACAGAAGATTAATTAGCTTGGAGGCACAGGCCAAGGTGTGATGGTTTGTTATGCGACATTGAAGAGCGTGAAATGTGTGAGTTAGCTTTTCACTGTCCATCTAATCAGCTTTAAAAACTCACACAGAATACAAACAAAATGTGTATTTATTATACATATCTACTCCTATCATTAGCATCTCAAGGCATAGATTACACTGTGGAAGAGGGTTTTGTTAACAATTAAAGTAATCTTAATATAATTTTTATTTCTTTATGGTTGACTCTTTTTCAGATCTAATTAGATCAAAGTTCTTTTTTACGCATAATGTAGCTGATACAGAGCTTGTAATTCCAGTTCTGTCATTGTCTTATTAATCCTTTGTAAGGCATTTGCCCATTTTGTAGGATTGTATTTGGTTAAAATTATGACATAAAAGTGCAGTTAAGCAGGTTAGCAAGAGCATTCTTTCTACCACTCTGTTGGTAACCTCAATATCTGCCAGATATGATACCCAGGCAGACTTAGGGTGCTAGTGTCAACACCTCTATTACATGGCAACACACTGTCATTTCTCAATTATTTAGAATCGTGTGTCTGTGTGTGTGTGTGTCCTAATGTTTCTTCCTGTAACCCATCAGATCATTGTGAACACTCTTTGAAGAATTCTGCCATAGTGATGAACAATGCACAATGAAAGAGTTCATGATTCAAGGACAAAATATCACTTCTGGCAACTGCAAAGGACATCTAATAATGGAGGTA
Organism: Scalopus aquaticus; assembly: GCA_004024925.1. Taxonomy (NCBI): domain Eukaryota; kingdom Metazoa; phylum Chordata; class Mammalia; order Eulipotyphla; family Talpidae; genus Scalopus; species Scalopus aquaticus. The sequence continues at coordinate 76,765 of PVIJ01002345.1, forward strand.
GGAAACCAACTCGATAATTCTAGCAAAGATAAAACAGGATTAAACTAAGGATAAATCAAACAGTGAGAGCAAAAAATGAAGACAAAATGTAGTATTCTAGAAACATTAAGAAAAGGAAGTTGGTAAGATGCATGGATATTGGGGCACGGAGAAAGGGAAGGATCATGTGTGACTCTAAGCTTTCTTCTATAAAGGATAAAGTTACCAAATAAAAAGCAACAGCAACACTGACAACGGTAACAAGTTGCACTAGACACACCAACTGTCAAAGCTTTCAAGGTTTTCCCTCTCCTTTTTAAGATTTCACCCATGTATTATCTTTGATAAGAATCAATGCAGATTCAGAGAAGCTTATTTCTTACATTTACATGAGAAGTACACCAAAACTACCATCAATCAGTGCAAACTAGCTTTTTCTACCACCCTCCAGCCTTTAGAGAGATTTAAGACATGAGACAATCAAACAAACGATGAGCCTCTCAATCAGCATCAGTATCTTAACTGCCTCAGACAACCAGCCATGGAGACACATACATTTTTCGTGTTTTCTGTCTACCTGGTTTGTCAGTACTTAAATTTCTTTTGCATTTAAACTGCTGTCATCCCAATAATGTTATTCATTGTTAGCAAGGACTCCCTGCGCTGTATCACAAACACAGGACGTGATGCACACAATTCCAGGAAGGAATTGGCAGGATAATATCTTCCTCTATCATGTGAGCAATTACCTGCTTTCCCTTCATTTCCTTTTGTTTCATGACACACAATGTGCACAGTCAACATATGCTGTGCTGAGTTATGACACTTTAGATGTTTTCATTTTAGGGATGTTAAATGCTGATACTGAACCTTATAAACTCAGTTGGGCTATATCAGCATGAGATGAGAAAGAGGAATCAGTATCTTTCAGTGATATTATATTATGTGACATACACAGTTTTGAATTACATTTTCAGTAAATATTATATTTATTGCTCAATGGAAACAAGATATGAAACCTGTCTTTTTGGAAGGGTCATAAACCTAATAATATTGACAGCTCCAGAAAGGAACCCCCTGACAAAGTGGAACAAGTCTTCTACTTCTCCAGTAATTCTGCATCCACATAAAATATGATGTTCACACTCTAATGAGTGTAAAGAAGCTATCTTTTATTCACTTCACCTCTAGCTGTGAAGTCAAATAATTCATGTAATTAGTGAGATAGCACAAATGTGCTAGACACACATGTCTACTGCTAGATTTCACATGTCTACTGGTATGTCTTGAGCCCACCTTACATCAGCCCACAACACCCAAGACCCTTAAATATCTGAGGGAGTTCAGTCAAGAATAATGGAGTCATCCAGTCATGGATCCACATCCATGGATGTGATTGTGCAAAGCAATTTTCATACATAAAGAAAAACATTTCTTTGCACATACATAGAACATACACATTGCATTAAACCATTCCCTGAGTATCATGATCTCCTTTGTGTAAATGCAGAAACTGAGATTTCCCAATGCAGAAATTAAATTTCCCAATATGATAGAAAGAATAAATGGCAAAGGCAGAATTCAAATCCAGGTCTTTTCTACCCCTAAGGGTATATGTAACTACCAGTCCATGACAGCCTCCAAAGACTTTGCTTAATTTGGGCAAGTATGCTTTGTACTTCTAAAATACTTTCAATTGTAAGCTCTAGACAAAAACAGTACCCATTTCAGAGGATCAAACATGAAGATGAGTTTCAAAATTATAAAATGTTAACACATGTAAGACTAGAGTCAGAATTCTCCTGTGGTTTGGCATACTGCAGCAATGTAGACAGAAGAGGGTCAAGAGCTCTTGTAGATTCCCTTCATTAAACTGACAAAAAAAAAAGTCTGGGGGAGACTGGTCAAAGGAAGATATGCAGGGATATGCAACCAGTGTTCTGGTTCTTTTTCACAAAACTATAAAAAGGTGGAGCCAGGAGGGGCCTTGGTGACCATAATCTAACACTTACTTTAACTCCTTCTCTTACCTGATTTCACTAAAGAGGCATCTCGGGCCTCCCTGGTGGCACAGCGGTTGAGCGCTGCGCTGTGGAGCTGTTGGCAGTGCGCGATGCGAGTTCGACACCCAGCGGGGAGAATCACACATGGTGCGGCAGACCTCTCCTGCCTCGCCCGCTGCTCCCCTCAGCAGTGTATTTCTGATCTGCCTGTTCTGCTCCCCACTCTGTCTCTGGTGAACCCTCTAACCGCCCCACACCTCTGGCCTGTACCCCAGCTTGTATGTATAAATAAATAAATCTTTAAAAAAAAAAAAAAAGAAGAGGCATCTGTAGCCAATGATGTATCTTGCTCAGTTCAGAACACTAATTAGTAGCAGAACTGGAGGCAATACCCAGGTCTCTAGATGCCACCACCTACATTTTCCATGACACAAGACTACTCTCACCTCACCTCCACACCATTCTTGTTCAATAACCAACTAGCACAAACTCATAAGGTTCTATGTCCTGCTCTAATTCCATGGGAAATCCACTAAGAAAGAAGTAGCACATCCAGTGTGAAATTTAATCTTCAAGAAACACCTAGCAATTCCAAAGTGAATAGAATTGGAAGAGAAATGTATTTAATGAGAAATAAATTCTGCTTTCTATTTTCATGTGTGCCTATAAAGAAGACATAAGTCTCCTTTTTATGCACTGGCTGAAGTATGATGCTTTCTCCATTTTTTCGCAATCAGTAATAACTCTTGGCTATTTCAAATCAACCCTACGATTATACAATGGGACCAGGGAGAGAGTGGCAATCACAGCCAACTACCCAACCCACCTGCCCCTAGAGGGCTGTAAACAGCCCTAACATCCAGTTCAATTTATACTTTGCCAAACAGCTTTGGCACATCTCTGCTGAGGATGAGATCCAACAGTTTCAGACAATATGCTCTCTTGAGCTCCATCATATCCCACATTTAATTTTATTTATGAAAGGACAAGCAATTTATGGTTGTATAGTTAAATTCAAAGAAGGGGCTGTGCACTTGGCATTGACATCAGGTCAGGCAGCGGCACACCACAGCAAACACTAATGCAAACAGGAAACAAAGGGTCAGGATTGTGTAGAGGGTTTTGTTTTGTTTTGCTTCCCTATTATATACGGGATTAATAATAAACTCAGTGGGGCCTTCCCATAATGTATGTCCTGTTCAAAGTCAGTGTGACCTGGTAATAATTGGCCCTCCCTCAACTGTGGGAGGAAAAAAGCCATTAACAATACATTTCAAATGAGGAAGTTTAATATAGTGAGACTTTATAAAGAAAAGAAAAATGTTTAAGGTGCTTAACTTTTTTATTCTTGGTTGAAGGTTTTTCCCCTTAATTTCTTCTCCTGCTATCCTCCCAAAAGTGCACAGGAGTTCAAAATAAATGCAGTGATTAGCTGATCCAAGGATACCTAGAGCTCTGCTGAATAAACATCACCCTCCAATGTGAACCAAAAGAAAACACTGGGTCTGGGACCAGTCATTTGCTAAGTTAGCTTTCTCAACAAATCTTGAATTTGGACAAGAGAGCTAATAGTATTTTTAATACACCTTCATTTTAGAGCAGTTTTAAGTTTATAGCAAAATTGAGTAGAAAAACAGGGCTTCCATATAATCTCTCCAGCTTCCCTCACTATGAACATGTCCCGTAAGAGCTGTACATGCGTAAAATTCCATGACCCATCACTGACACATCATCATCACTTATAATCCAAAGTTTACATTAAGGTTCAGTTTTGCTGTTGTACATTCTGAGGGTTTTGGCAAAATATGATGATATAAACATACATCTACATTATAGAATCCTGTGGAGTGGATTTATTCCCCCCAAAATCCTGTTCTCTCATTCATCCCTTTCCCTAACCCCTAGCAACCAATGATCTTTCACTTTCTCAGTAGATTTATTTTCCCAGAATGTCAGAATTAAAATTATATAACATGTAACCTGCTCAGATTGCCTTGCTTCAAAAAGTAATATGCATTTGAGCTTCTTTCCTGTCTTTTCATGACTTGATAGCTTGTTTCTTTATAGCGCTGAATAATATTCTTTGGATATACTACATTTGATTGATCCTTTCATCTACTGAAGGATGTCCTGATTGATTCTACTATTTGGCAATTATGAAAAAAGATGCTATAAGCATCCATGTACACGTTTTTGTGTGGACATAGTTTTCAATTCCTTTTGGTAAATACTAAGGTTTATAATTGTTGAATGGTATAGTAGAGTATGTTTAGTTTGTAAGAAACTGCCAAACTGCTTTCTAAAGTAGCTATACCACTTCGCATTCCACCAGCAAAGAATGAGCATTTCTGTTACTCCAAATCCTCAAAGGCATTTAGTATTGCCAAGTGTTCTGGGTTTCGACCATTCTAACAGGCAGGCAGTAGTAGCTCATTGTTTAATCACAGATCTCTGATTACACATGATACTGAACTGATTTATATATGCTGATTTGTATCTGTATATAGACTGGTGAGGTGTCTGCTCAGGTCTTTTGTCCATTTTTAATCAGACTGTTTATTTTCTTACTGTTGAATTTTAAGAGTTCTTTGTATATTTTGGATAACATGCTTTTATTGGCTGTATCTTTTGCAAATATTTTATCGCAGTCTGTGTCTTGTTTTCTCAATCTCTTGATAGTGTGTGTGTGTGTGTGTGTGTGTGTGTGTATTATCTGAAGCAGTCACATGCTTTTATTTTTATATAAACAAAATAGTTGCAGACAAGTGGCTAACTTTCCTTAGCTTTAGTTTACTTACCCATTTAAAACTAAAATCATCATGCATATAAATTTTGGCTGGTGATTACCAAAACAGTTACAGGGGTAGGTCCTCAGAAAGTTAAACAAAGTGACAAGATTGTATGGAAATTTTTCTTCAAGTCTTGCTCCCACACTACCCAATCAGCAACTTAGTGTCAGGGGCTACGACTACGCTGCAGTCAAGGATAATGTCTGGCTGAATAGTAAGTATTTATTAAGTGAGAGTTTTACTGGTATTCACTTGATATTTAGTCCTAGAGGATCCAGTGTACCTACCTGGGCCTCAGTTTCTTCATCTATCAAATGTAAGTAGTAGACTACATGTCCCCCAACACCCCTCTCTTCATTCATTCAACAACTGAATCTATCCCACATCTGAGGTTTCACATGGGAGACATCCTTAAGGAATATAAACCTCTTTTGGGTGCCCAACCCAACCTCTTTTTATCACTGTTCCCATAACTTGGAAAAAGACTTCATAATCATAATGTGAGTTGTTTATAAATTTAAAAGAGCAAGACTGCTCCCACACACACATAAAGTCAGTATGTGACCTGTCTTCTGAAGAGGAACATCTACTTCTGGGATTGCTTTCTACACATGCCAAATTTTAATGCATTCTCGTGAAAAATTAATGGGTCCCCATTTTTGTTAATATGCAATATAATCAACCTAAACCATTTTCTGGGCCACTGGCCCCAATTATTTGTAACACACACACACAAACACACACACACACACACACACACACACACACACACACCTTGTTCCAAGGAGAACAAGGTCTGAGACAGGAAGGAGTGAACCTTTCTACTAACTCTTTGTCAGGCCAGAACAAGTAGGCCTAAGTTCACTACTTTTTGTACCTCAGCCACAAAAGAAAGTACATAAATAATGACTGTAGGAACAAAATCACGAAGGAATGGGGCAATGTTTGTTTGGTTTTTTAATAAATGATAACACAAATATAAATATTTACAACTATTAAGGCCTATGAGGTCTGCAAGTGAAGCTACAAAGAATAACAAACTCTATTTACCAGTGTTTTATAGGTTATTTGGTTCAAATAGATTTTCAAGTATATTTTAATAATTTAATTGTGTTTAGAAAAAAAAACAAGATATAGAATATAATATGTAATTACTAGGTTATAGGACATTGAAGACCACAGAACAATAACTAATGCTGCCAGACTAATTTATTTTTTCATTCTTATACATATCTGAAGAAAGCCTCCCTGACTAGCTTTATTTACTTTATGAACTAGCTATAAATGAATATTAATTGGCAAAGTTAAAGGTCTACACCAATCTTTTAAAAAATTCATTCATGTAAGAGCACCCAGGTAAATTAAATACCTACTACATCATGGGATGTTCTGCATAGTTATGTACCAAGAAAGATGTACATGTGCACGTGTGTGCGCACACACACGTGCGCGCACACACACACAATTATACCTGACATAGTTCAGTAGTCTCCTATTCAATTATAATTGAACCAGTGACACGGAACATACTCCAGATAGCTTTGATGTTTATTGTAAGTTTGAGGTTGAACTTTCTATTGAAGTGAAGAATTGCAAGCACTTATTAGATGTAGTTATGATACAACTTTAAAGCCAAACTTTTCTCACTGCTCTTCTTTTGTTTCGAGATGAGTTTAATTGATGCATGTCTGGCATTGAATACATCCCATTTAAAAAAAGAGTGACCATTATAACTGTGGAGCTGCATGACTCATGAACTTCACAACAGAGGAAACCAAACAAGATAGTAAGTTGGATGCTGAGTAATATAATGCTGTAACTGTTAGTCATGAGCCCTGATTTCAAATTTAGGAGTTGGTTAAAAAAGCCTCACTTTCTTGTGGATTTATAAATAGTTAACATTTTAAATTTGAAATTTAAAATATATTTATAGACTTTAAAGCGATTTTCAATATTTAATAGTTTAGAATTCTCACAAGATTTCATTCTTAGGAATAAAAAAATTAAATCACTTAAAAATGAAATCATTGGAGTTGCGGTAAAGCAGTTAAAAGACTTAGACTGAAATCTTATTTCTACCATTTGATGTCTGCAACATTAGAAAAATCATTTAAATATTCTAAATTTCTCTTTTGTGAAGATGGCTGCTCAACAACTACTTTACATATATAACCTTTCCATGCTGACACTTTCTAGTGGACATGCAACGTTGCTATTAGTATTGGTTGGTAAATATGGGGAACAAATTCAAAATATCATGGTTCCTGCCAATGCAACAGCTCTGGGTCACCTCTTCTCCTTGCCTCTGGGATCTCTCAAAATGTAAAATATTGCCAAATAAGGAAGAAAAACTCGGAATAGCCTCAGAAGTTTTCAGAACACTCAATGCCTGTAATAGTCTAAGGGAAACTGTGTTCCAAGATTTTAAAATTTTGATACAAAAATATAAAGGCAGGAAGACATCCTAAATCATTACAGAGTTGTGATCCAATGTGGTAGCCATCTGCCCCATGTGGCTATTAAAATTTTAATTGATAAATTAAAATTAGGTAAAATTCAAAATTCAGTTCCTTAGTCATAGCAGTCACATCTCAAGTGTCCAAGAGCCTAAAAATTACTATACTGGACAACACAGACACAAAACATTTCCATCATCAAGAAAGTTCTAAAGCATGAAAGAGGTCACACATATATAACTTAAGAACCCATTACCCAACTAACCAAGAGGTGAACCAAAAGAAAAAACTCAGGAATATAAAATTAATTTGACAGAACAGAATGTAAATATAACTTGATAAAATTAATATAGTAAAATAACCAAAAAAAAAGATTAAAATGGTGGAGAAAATGGAAAGTATAATTTTCTCATCTTTAAAAACAAAGTTTTCAAATGAGTTTTGAAAAAAAGACTCCATCTTTCATAGTCTATCCATACCAATTATAATGTGAAACTTTAGAGGGCACTCTAGAGGTCCCACATTTGTATTAAAGAGAGATTTACCCACATTTGTATTAAAGAGAGATTTACAGCCATTATGTCAGTTTCATTTTACCTGCCTTTCTTGCTGAAACACAATGCTAGTATATCTGGGATGATATATAATAAATATTGATGTTATTGTTTTCAAAGATGGAATTTTTAGCTTTTTCATTTTTTGTAGTTTTGAGTTTTGATATTTTTACAATTAGCATTTATTTTTGCAAAAGCAATCAAATTATTCTTTAAAAATAGATATCAATAAAAGTTAAAAAGAATATGAAGAATATGAAGGAATAAAAGTTAAAAGAATAGGTACATTAATAAATAATGACATAAAATTGGGATCACTTATTGTAATAAACTATGGATTAGAAGGAAACATTTTTAAAAAGTCCAATTAAAGTTTTTCCTTGAAACTTTCAGTATATTTTTAACAATATTATTGGTGTGTTCTGAACTGTTTCACTAAAAGCAGAGCTTTATTGCAACCAATTATTCATACTCTGGCTGACACAAAAATTGAGCTAATTACTTTGGTCTTTCATTACCAGTAGTCACCTAAGTATTTGAAAGAGCCTGTTTAGATTGAAGGAGTAGAAACAACGTTTTTGACTTTGGGGAATTAAATGGACAGATTCTGGAATGTGGTAGCTCCTAGAATTGGTAGTTTTGTGGTGATCAGTGCTCCACAGGGTTAAGACAGCAGCTAAAACAGGTCTACATGTAAAGAGAGTGGTGAGAGATCCCTTGGGAGCTGCCTAGAAAACACCAGGCAATTCCATATTTTGAAAATTCCATATTTTAAAGAGAGTAAGACTGCATGTCAACTGAGAAAGGTGATTTTCTGAAGAAACAATAATAGTGTATGTGTCATTTATTATTGAGAGTTTTTTAGAGAACGTTTTCTTTTGACTTCCAGTCTACTTTCTTTTAGACTTTCAGAGTGTCTATAAAAGAACTTTATCAACACTGTTCTCCATAAATCCATAAACCCTCCATCTTTGTTTACGCTGCTTTCTTAGCCTAGAGTAATTTGCTTAACATTTCCCAAACCTACCTAATCACCTGTGGATACTCCGTCCTTTACAAGTCAATGGCTTCCTGCATCTCTCAGCCTGCAGGTATTATATAGCCATTGGAGCACATGATTCAAACCAGACTATAGAGAGCATTTGTGTTGTTTGTACAGAATGACGTGGCTGATGAGATTTAGATGGCTAATGGTTCAACATGCATGTGAATGAATAAGATTTAACCGATTTTTCTGAGATGAAGTGGACAGTTCAGGTTACATCACAAAAATAATTCTTATACTAATATTACCCTTAACTCTGGTCATTACACTTTTTTATACCTACTTCCCTCTTAAAGATACAAAAAAAGCTAGCATAAAGACATGAGCAAGCCACACAAAACTTCAATCAAGCTTAATTTTATTAACTATTAGAAAAATACTAAGCCCACCTCAATTCTCAAAATTCTCCAGACTTTTTGAGCCCAGAAAAACAGGTCTAGACCCAGTGATTAGCTGTATTATGCCCTGAGGTTGATTAAATATTGCACCTTCCCCACAATGCTCTTCCTGACTCTCATCCCCAAACCAAATGTGATCTCTATATTCTTTAAATCCTAGGAGCTCTTTATGCTGATGTTAACATGCTTAGCTTACTTTATGTCATTTACTTAAATGTCAGCGAGCTGAGGTCAGGAACTATGCACGACATGTGCCATTGCATGCTCCATCACAAATTTCCAATAAAGTGCCCAGTAAGTGTTTATTAAATAGTTGAATCCTGCTAATACCAATTAGTCTGTGTAGAAGTGTGTAGTGCAAGCAGGACAGTCAGGGAAGGCAGGGAAGCAGTGGGGGCTGGGAGGCTCTGGAGGCAACCAACCCCTCCCCCAGCCCCTATCAACTTTTCACTCTAGGCTCTTTCTGGGGTTCTCCCTCTAAGTCTCGAGTCTCATAGTCCTGGTCTCACCTCAGAGTGACTCCGCCCTTTTATCCCTCACCTGTCAGCACAGGTATCTGCACTTACATAAGCACATACCCAAGCTCTCTGGGCCCGGTAATACATTATCATAGGTGCACATGCCCTGTGCCCACACCGCTTGGCCCTGGGCATCCACACAACCTAGGAGGAATACAAGACCACAGATGTAGCCTTAGAGGCTGGCGGTGGGGTAGAGTAGAAAAAAACCTGACAACTTCATTTACCCTACAAAGTGGATAAGATAAATTATTTTAAAACATCACTGCAGGTCTTTTCCTACTAACATGGTGGCAGAAACAATAATTTTAAACAAATATTTGTCCCTTCTATTAGGATAGCCCTATGAAAACAATTTGAAAAATGTCACTTCTTCCTCCTTTCTGTGCCTTTTCAATTCAATGCTTTCAAACTGTTTCTTTACTGCCTACAGTGACAAGTTATGCTTCTTCCTAAACTATGCAGCCCCTCACACCTCTAATATTTTCCTATTTCACCATTAAAGTTGATCTTTTTAACATTCCATTCTTTCATATCTTCATTTCTGAAGACAACGTCTTTTACCAAAAATACGTGGAGAAGTTAATGTGTTAGCCAACTGAAGTATGAGTCTTCATTGGCAACTATGCCTTATATAAAGTATTTAAATCTTATTCCATATTAACAATGCTGGGAAAAGTTAATGAGGCACCGTAATTACCCACAGGTAAGATATGGACAAAAGAGTTTTCTATGATCTTAAAATGACATCAATTCAGGTATAACCCCAGGTCACCATACAAATCTTATACTGTGTAATTCTTTGAAAAAGTACTCCTTTGAGTCATGTAGTGTACAATCTGCGTACCCACATACAACAGCTCTTCACCAAATAAGCTGCTGCTTGTTTTTCTTGTGTGTTATGGGGCCCTACCCCCTTTTCTATCACAATTCCCAATTTCTGGTTCACTTCAGTTAAAATAGAGAGAAATGTGCTTATAAGTACAAAATATTTGATCAATTTACATTTTTTTCTAAAGGAAAATGAATCCAGAGAAGCCCACATTTGATATTATGTGGACCAAAAAAAGTGTGTATAACAACCCCAGGTGCTAAGGGAGGATGGAATTCCTAAGCTTCCTTAGAATAAAATTCTGCTATTTATTTTAGCCAAAACCCTTTCATTTTTCTTTAAGTATACACAGACTCCCAAGAAATTTTGACCTCTAAGATTTCTTCAAGGCTTTCTTTGGACCTTAGTGTCTTTCATTAGTATTTTCTAGGATTGCTACAACTACAGCATTTGAAATCTTATTAGTGAGAGTGTCGGCAGTGCACTTGGCCTTTAAGAAGAACTTAATATTCAACCTGATGAATGTGAATTTAAGAGCTGAGTCCTCATTCCTTGCTCACACAGGGTCTGAAACCTCTCGCCACCACAGCTGTGCCCAGTCCATGTTTAACTAGGCAAAAACTCCAACTGAAAATCTGCCTTCTCCTATTTCTTTCCCACCTAGGTTTAATTCTCTGCAGCCTATCCGAGTTACAAATGAAAGTTTTAAATTCTAGGCACTGAAAGGTATTTGGACTATCGCATGCTCTTTTCCAATGTGTTTCAGCCCAGGATCCCATTTAATTCTAAGCCAATGAAATAAAAAGCTACATTGATTAAAACTCTTGAGATTCAGATCAACTTTTAAAGAGGCATTGAATCTTTTTAACATCTGCTTCCTTACCAGCAAAGGTAATACATCTTTAAATAATTTGTAAGTGTATTAGAGCTGCCACGCAGTTATTGAGAGCTCTCCTTCAGTAAATAGGGGCTGCAGGCTTCATATTTCAGACAGCTGTCATCCATTAAATATTTTAATATTGAGGGGAATTAACTTTCATATCAATAGCAACTATGAGAAAAAATTATCTTTGTAGCCAGGGCAGACGATGTCAGTGCATAACTTGTCATTTTTTAATTCAGCTGCTTCCATTTTATTTGGAATTAGAACTAGACCTCAGAAACTGGAGCTACGGCATCCTCACACAAAAGCTGTTTCAAATTATGTGCAGCAAGTTTTTAAGCACATTAGCAACTAGAACAAGCTGTCCTCATGCTAACTGGCCTTGCTTTGTTCTTGATGGTGGAAAATCTCGCTTTAACTGCCCTCTAATGTGTTGCAGAATGCTACTGCACCAGCAGCTGCCCTGGCACAGGATTAAACACACAAGAAAACATTATTTTTCCACACAAATTATTAACAGTGCCAAAAGCCACAAAATCCTTTTTTTGGAAAAAAAAATCTTTTCTTCCCCTCACCCCCTTCTTTTCCCCTCCCCCATAAAACAACCTGCAATGAATTACACCTCAGTGGAGTCTTTTGAGATACACACACATTTTTTTTTTTTATGTAAACATCGTGGGTATTTCATTCTGCTTTTGATAAAACACAAAAGATTCAAAATTGGGGCAGGGAGAAACTTTCCACTGCACATATAATAAATATGTCACTGAATGAGGACTCCTGAGGGGCATATATACATGGGACTGTTGGGAAGCCTCCTTGCCTAGTACTACATATGCTTGTTGAAACCTACAGGGGGAAATACATCAAGTAAGCCTCCCTCTGTTCTAATCTGGGTCTGATTGCAGCTATTTCTGTGCAACAGTCAAACAAACATCTTGCCAAAAGGAAGAATTGACTTGATTGCTGCTTCAGAGGAGAATTTATTAATGATGTCTGCAAATAATTGTTGAGAACATAATTGTGCCTGCCCTTATGGTCTTTCTCATTCAGTGGACTGGCTATAAGCTGATTTTTCATTTACTTATATTGTTAGGGAATGCCATGAAGACCTTTGCGGTCAAAGGATACCTGTGTCCAGGCTCTAAGAAGGTTTAAAAACAATGCTTATTTTTAAAGAAAGGAAAGAAAGCGGCTGTTAACCTTCCTTTCAGACAAGACCATTGCCTCTTCCATGGTGAGAGGGAAAGCCATTTAGGGGACTCAGTACTGCAGGATATTTCTCCACTGAGACCCTGGCTGTTCTGTCATTATCCATTTTGACTGGGAGAGTCTGACAACTAACTAGCAATAATAAAGTCCATCACTCCACCTCAGGGCCATCTAGCAAAGAGGCTCTCCTTGGAGTGGACGGCACCTAGGAGTGCCATCGTAGGAGAAAAGTGAGGTTAATGCTTTTGATCTGAAGAGGCACCTACACACAATCTACTGCCTCATCAGATTCTAGTTCCCATTGCTCTCCTGGCAAAAGGCAAGCCCTGGAATATTCCTACAGAAACTTTTCTTCATTCACTAAAAAGCTGCAGGACTAAAGTGGCATGGTGATGATGATACCATACAGTCATACCAGTCAACATTAAAACAAAAAGGATTCCCAAAAATCTCCACATAAACTGGCTGCCATGAAATGATCCAGATCCAAGTTCAGAGCTCCTCTCTGGCCTTCGCTTGTTCACAGAGGGGCCTCCCTCTTTAGTTGTGCTGTCTTTTTGCATTCTTAATACAAGCTCTCTTGATCAGTTATGTCGACTCTCAAAAATGGTTGAATGCAATGATTTGAAAGAGGCATGCATTCAAAGCTACTTTTATTAAAAATTTCATTAAGGGATTTGCAACCTTCTCCTTTGCTTTCTGTTCCAGCATCTCTCTGAGCTGCAATTCAGAACAGTCCACCCAGAGGCATTCACTGAAAATTCATCACACATCATCAGTTATTAAGCACACAACTCTCCAGGATTCAGGAAATAAACAGCCAAGAATTCTGAGCCACCTGCTTTGTACCTTAAATTCACATGGTCAAGCAAAGTGTCTGAAATTTAGGAGCAAATCAAAGTCTGCTAAATGTTAATGACATAATTGAAGAGAAAACTCATCTACATTTCACACAAATGCATTGACATTAGATAGAACTATTTCAGTATAAGTGCAGAACTGTTGCCAGGTATAAATAATTTGCTTCCAATTACTTCTAATACATGGATTAAATGCCAGTTCTATCTGGTTTTGCATTGTTTGCGTATATACTTCTGGAAGGCATCCTTAACTGTTTTCCTTGCACATTTTTTAGCTTTGCTGTTTACAAACTGGAAAAATGAGAGATAATGTAAAATAGCTGCTGTTAAAGCAAAGGAAAGTCTTTGCTTTAACAAGTTCCATTGACTTCTCTCTTCCGTATCCATGTCTCTCCCCCAACTGCCCCTTGTATACAATACAAAATAGATGACCATATACCATAATGTAAGGTCTTTTTTTAAATAAAAACCTCATGATTCTCAGCCCCAAGCTACAGAGCCATATAGTTCTCAGAATATGATCCTAAAACTAGCAACCTAAGAATCACCTGGGAATTCCTTAGATATGTAAATTCTCAGACATCAAGCAAGATCTACTGACTCAACAATGTATAGTTTAAGAAGCCCTCCAGATGATTCTGATATTTGACCACCACCACTCTAACCCACCTGCCCTCCAGCATGCTGCAGAGGCAGGAGGCAATTCCACACTAGCCTGCCATGCTGCCGCCTTCTGCTAGCATCTAGTACTCCACCACTCCTCACCGGGCTCCCCCTCAGAATAGTGCTCTGAAAATTGAATCCCATATTCCCCAAAGATCCATTTCTCTATGTGCTCCATCAGAATCCCTACCTCTTATTAAGCTTTTCTGACCCTGAATACCTTTCAAAGCAGGTCATATAAATGATCACTTAATACGACTATACAGGAAATCATACCAGATTAAGGTTTACTAGTTTTTGATGCTAGGTCACTTACTTAAAGCTCTCTAACAGTTTTCTCATCAACAAAATGGAGCTCAGCATATCTTCTCTATGGAGTAATGGTAAGAATTAGGGATAATTTCCAAGAAAGCACCTAATATTATACCTAGCATAAAGGAGAGGCTCAATAAGGAGAAAAGCTATTAGTTTAATTGATAGAGGGTGACTTTTAAGTCAAGGTGGCGTTCAAACAGAGCTATGATGGGGGTGTTACAGCTAACTCACCCCAGATAGTGTCTACCATGTCCAGAAGTCCCAAACAAAAGGCCACTCATCCAAGAAGTCCTCCAGATGACTGATGTTTGAGCAGCACCATGCCAACCTGCCTGCCCTCCAACATGCCCCGCCAACAAGGGCCTGGAGTAAACGGTACACAGCAAGCTGTGCGCCAAAGTGCAACTCACCACAGCTGGAGGCGTTCACAGGCAGGGGCACTGAGATGATGCCACAGCAGTCACGGCCATAGTCTGAAGATTGGGAAGGACGGCCCTGGACACTGGACAGACAACAACGGTAGGCAATGCTGGATGATCAGGAGCAGTTAACAGCTCTCAAAAGTCAATAGTGCTGGACAGTTCTACCTTACTCCACCTCCAATATACCCACCCAAGTGCAGACAACAATCCCATTATCAATCTTCATAGAATCCTCACTATGTACCAGGCACTATTCCAAGCACAGATTAGAACAAAAATAGGTGTTGATTCAAACCTGAATTCTCATATGTGCTGGGTACCTTTCTTCACACTCACCATATCTGACACTGCCAAGTCTTTTTCCAACTTACCTTAGATCCTCAATAGTCCTCAGGAACTAGCTCTTTATTGTTCTTGAAGTCACCAGGTGACCATACCAATGCCATCCATCCGGGGTGTGTGTTCGTGTTTTTGTCCATGGGTTTCTTATGTTCCTAACAGAGCAGTTCCCAATTCTCCTCTAAGGAACAATGTTTTTCCCTTGAGACCGAGAATCAAGTATTACAGCATTCTGAGTTTTTGTTACCAAGGTCCAGTATCCAACCAGGAAATGCAACTGGCTGCTATATCCTCATCCAGTCAATACACAGGCATTTCCTTCAACTCACTCACTTAATCTTGGTTCCCAGACTACAAGTCTCCAGTTGCTACAGGAGGTTCATAGTGATTCAAGAATTAAAGTCTCTGAGGACAGTTCCATAGACTGTTCTTCCTAAATCAAGTCAGGAGTCTACAACTATTGTCTTCAGGAAACAGGTAGATTATGTACCTTTGTACAACACAGTAGAGAGATAAGGTTTGTGGTATAATGGAGAGAACATGCAAATACCAATTCAAAACAGAGAAAGGTGGGGAGGCCACCAAGACACAGCTTCTCAGCACTTCAAGAACAGGATGGAGGTTTCCTAGCCTTTGGAACTTCTGCAATTGTCAACGAATGAAAGAAAGTACAGAAAAGTGAGTGGAGTAATAAACCAAACTTGGAAGAGTTGAAACTTTACATTGTACCCTCATAATATGGGAAGTAGAAAATCTCATTCATTTGAACTTTTATCCATGTGAAAGCTTTGTTTCTAGAAACTTTTCAAACTTATACTAATCCCCAAATTAGTCTAAGATTTCATTTTTATTGGAACTTCATTATATATAGATGTATAGGTAATCAATGGGGAGAGGACAGGTACTGATTGTGCTTTCCTTCAGAACAATTGAGAGTACTGTACAATATATTTTAAAACTTCAATATCAGCTTCTCTAATATATAAACCACATGAAGTGAGGAAAATAGAAATAAATGAAAATCAGGGTGGAAAACAATAAATTTAAAAGTGATGAGCTCACTTTTAGTGGTTTTAGTACACACTGTCTGCAGGCCTCAAAGTTGCTACCTTCACACTTACCCAGTAGTGGGGTAATAAAAGATAGATAGGTAAAAGTGGGACGATAAAGGATAAAAGAGATATGAGCTATTTCTGGACTATCAAATTCCCTCTGAACTATTGATACAACTGTTCTCTCTGGTCGTACATCTGAATGCCTATTGATATTACCAGTTACACTGGGTGGGAAAGTATGTTTTGTTTTTTTGTTTTTTTGTTTTTTTTTTAAGATTTATTTATTTATACATACAAGCTGGGGTACAGGCCAGAGGCGTGGGGCAGCAAGAGGGTTCACCAGAGACAAAGTGGGGAGCAGAACAAGCAAATCAGAAATACACTGCTGAGGGGAGCAGCGGGCGAGGCAGGAGAGGTCTGCCGCACCATGTGGGATTCTCCCTGGCTGGGCGTCGAACTTGCATCGTGTGCGCTGCTGACAGCTCCACAGCGCAGCACCCAACCGCTGCACCACCAGGGAGGCCCTGGGTGGGAAAGTATGTTACCTAAGAAGTTTCTCCATTACAAATGTCTCTATTTAATATCTCCTTTCCTTCGTCTGGTTTTCCGTGATGTTCAAATCAGCAGTAGTCTGCATTCTTTTCCTCACTGCAATAGACCTTTTTACTTTCCCCACCACCCCTCCCTTTCTCTCTGGCATTCAAAATGAGACCGGTAAAAAATTAACAGTCTCAGGGCTCACCCCTAAACCTGGCATGTTTATCCCTCCTGCAGTCAGTCTCTATGGCTCATTGCAAGTCTCAAGCGTGTGCGTGCTTACCATCTCTTCCCCTGCAAACACACAACAGGGCACAAGTCAGGCCCAGAAGGAGACATGTCTCTCTTAAGAAAGTAACTGCCTCTTGGCTTTTCTAGAGATGAAAACGGGGCTTCTGCACCTTCTATCCCGCAAAAGCCTTGGTGGGGCGCCTGCCCTGTGCTCATGTTTGTTCAGGTGGCTTGGTGTTCACCACAAGACATTCTTTCCCAAGCAGCCTCAAAAGACAATCTCCTGCTTCTGTAAAAGATGTGGATTGAGTTTCTTTGAATGAAAAAGCATAGCATATTCAACCCACTTAGAAGAATTCATAAGCCCTCCACTGTGGGGGAAAGTGGTTCCCAAACCAGCCAAAGGAAGCCACCCAAGCGTAACCAGTTTCCCACTTGAATCCAAATAGGATTTTGGCTCTTTGGGGGGTGCATTTGCATTTCCTTCAACTACAGCATTTGGGACAGAAGACGCTTCTTTGGCCAAGAAACAAAGAATATGCTCTGTGCCCTTTATCAGTTCTCATAAGAGTTTTCCAACTCTCCTCACGCTGTGCTGAGAAAGAAAATAAAAATTATCCATGGCTTTGTAAAAATCTATTGCTTTAGGGAAATGTTCTTTCTGACCAGTATGAAAATTTCAGTCTCTGACTAAAACAGAGGAAAATTAAAGTGATACGTTTTTCTAATCCTAAGGTTTTAAGAAAACAATGAGACTGTCATGCTGTAGAAATTGTTAAATTTGTTCAAAATCCAAAAATAGTCTGAGAAAAGCCTAGCCTTCACAGATGTGCTGGGACCCATCCTTTAAAGAACATGCTAATGAAGGACTAAAATGCCCAATTCCTTTAAGTAACAGGATGGAGTTTTATTTACATACATAGAGAATACTTTTTTTTCCTTTTTCTTTTTTTTTGGGGGGGGGGCGGGGAGGAGGTAGGGGCAGTGTTTTAGGCTTATGCTATGTTGGAGACTGAGCCAGCGAGGTATAGAAGAAGCTGAGCATGGCTGTGGTTAGCTGTCTGCCACAGAAGCCCCATCATCAAGAGAACAAAGTTTGTCCCAGTTGAAAGGAAGGAACAACTTTTTCTGCTGGTTCCATACTTGTTTCTGTATCACAACTATCAAGATCAATAATCAGAAAGCCAAAAAATCCTTGTTTTAAACCACTTGAGGAACTGTTGGAGGAAAAAAAGGTACTGGTTTTCAAGAATTGATCAGGACTCAACATTTTTCTTTGTTCTTTTTGTCTCTGACAAGACTAGAGCTCTACTTTCTCAGCTGATGGCTTTAATTTTTACCTCCACTGAGCCTCTTTCAAATGCTGTCTTTATTGTTTTCAGGCACCCACTTTATATTTGGTAAATGTATGCATATGTATGTATTTTACTTCAGTTATTTTCTTTTGGGATTCTGAGCTGAGAGGAAAGATGGATGATCATGTGACCTTGAAAGAAAGCTTGCAGACACTGCTTCTAAATCTCCCAAATAGCAATTTGCTATTTATGCTCTCCGAGAACACTTTGTAGCACTCACTGTGCACACAAACACTATATGCTCTCTATAACCTCACCTCCCACCACTTAGTCTCCTTACCCTTAAATAAAATAATTCATAATTCAGTTTAGATACTATATCTTCTAAGACTTCCCTGATCTCAGCCCTGACTCACACAGGCTGAGTTAGATGTCTTTCTGCTACCTTGTAAATCTCTACACTGCTCTAGCAGAGAATTTACTGCACTGGACTGTAATTGCACGAAGTCTTGCTTGGCTTTCCCATTAAAGAGCACCACTCTTGTGCTACACAGAAATGAATTGATACACCATAAAGACACCTTAATCTGCACTCCATTGAAAATATTTTTTCTTTCCATTCTTAAGAATTTAAGAATTTAAGGGTGGCTTATCTTCATAAGCAGCATGTCTTTGTAGTCCAGTTTGTAAAATAATTTCTCTTTTCCTAGACTAGGCCAAAGCTATGGGAAAAGAAATAATTCATCTTCAGTTATAGATAGGATTATTCCCATAGTTGATTTTTAGACACTGTATCTCTGGCACTTCTGAAGGAAACATTGTACTTGAAACAACTGAGGGAATTTCAGGTTTTACTGAATCACGAGCAGGCCGTTTTTGTTGTCTGTCTCACAACAGAGTCCAATCTCTAGAATAAAGCAAGATTAAGGGAAAATTAACCCTCATGACCACCTTCCTAACAGATCTTGTTGTCCACGTGGGACTACATACAGGATGAGCAACCTTCCCATGGCCTTACCCAGTGGCCCTGAACTCCCCATCTCACCCTGGCCAGCACAAATCAAATATCCAAATCCCTTCACTCGTAAACGTTAATCCTTGTCAGTGAGCTGTTCTTAGACCTATACTATTAATGTAGATTTAAAGAAAAGGGAAAAAGGAGACACATTCTCAAGGAATTAAAGGTTTCATGACTAAAAAGAGAACTCAAGATTTCACACTTAAATGTTCATAACTGAAGGTCATGCTGGGTGTAGCATGTGTGCACATAGCTTACTCCAATGGCCATCTTAGATAAAGGAGATCATCTGGCTTCATATTTAATAAAATGATCTTTCAGCGTACTAAAGACAAGATATGAGAAGCTATCATTGAGCTTTCAAAAGCCTACAATGGCCTGATTTTAAATCAAATGAAAAGTTTCATTTCAGATCAAGTCAGTAAAAATCTGGATACAGGTCAGAAGGAAAGTAGCAAAACTCAAACATATGAGCAGAAGTAATTAATCATAAAGTTGAGATCTAGAAAGAACACTGACAAGTCACTTGCTTCTGTCTATAGCCTCCAGTCCAAGTCTCTTTAACCCCCTCTGTGAGGGATGTGTGTAGCAGTGGTTCCCAGGTGTGATGACCTGTGACTGGCAGGGCTCAGCATTATTCAAAGAAGTCCAAGAATCTACCAGCCCAGCAAATGCTGGCTAAACAGTATGTCTCACACAAATCCCAAGTACCATTTTAACTGTGGTTAGTGATTTCAAAGTGTTACTGATTTCAGCTGATTTCTCAAAAACAGACCCTAAAAGCAGCATTATACTCGTTGTTAGAGGCCAAGGACAACCTATGTGAATATTTTTTAAAGGTAACTTTTTATAAAAGAATTATATCCATACATGCAAATATTTTGACATCAAAATGCTAGAAATTACTGCTGTTGAAATAAATTTCTAGGCCCAAGTTGGAGTCACTCCTGCCCAAGTTGCCACAGTAGCAAGCTGAAACTTAAACTACTTTTGTGTTCCTGTAAAGGCTCCACATCGCCAGATCCACAGTGGGTATCCACAGTATACCCACTCAGCCAATCCCCAAGTGCCAAGGTGACTCTGGACTCTGTATTACTTCCTGTGATCCTGTAAAAACTTCTGATTTCTGCCTCATTTTGCAGTTTTCTAGACTCTTGGGAACAGAGATTGCCTTCTTCACAACATGTTAAAGTTTGCTTGTATCACCTAAATTGTCTTCTTTAACCATTTTTAAACACTATACATTTTTATCAGTAACCAGGTAGCTGTTAACACATTCAGCATATTCAATTTATTCCACAACTTCTTGATCCTCATATGCAGGAAGGACTTCAAAAAAGTCTCATGGAAATGCTTCTTGCTATAAATTTAGTTGAGCTTAATTTATAGTTCCTTCCTGAAGATATAGGATAATTACCACAGCTCTTCATATAGCCAATGACTATTAACCTGCCCTCTAGTCTAGGTACCTCTTCTTGAAGCTAAATAATTTAAATCTTCCCACATAATTATATCTCTACTATTATACTGCTATTCTCTGGAACAGCACAACCCACAGAAGCACAATCCAGTAGAACTTTCTGCAATGATGGAAATGTTCTATATCTATATGTCCAATATGATAGGAACTTGCCACACACGACCACTGAGTACTTAGAATGTGGCCAGCAAGACAGAAGAATTGTATTTTTAATTTTAATTAATTTTCATTTAAATTTAAATAGACACATATGGACAGTAGCTACCATACTGGATGATATAGTTCTGGACAGTACTTATTTGTTAAACATCTTACTTAATTATAGTATCCCCCAAATGCAGAAATTAGCCCAATAAAGATCTAATTGATTTCAAAGTCGGATTATTTAGTAGTGTGGTACCAATGAAGACCATGCCATGGAGTGCATATTAGACTTACAAACAAAGACAAACTGTAAGCATTGCCCTAGCATAATACAAAAAGTCTGACTAAATGAGTGAAACTATGACAAAAGTTACCCAAGCTCCTAAAAAATAATATAGACTAAAGACCTCAGAAGTTCCCCTTTATAGGCAAAGATCTATTTACTCCATTAATTGTATCTTAAACATCTTGATTAAGTAACCACCAGCTTTGCTGTCCAACCTCAGAAGATGTTTGATTCTTAGCTCCTTTTTCTTAAACACTTACTGAAAAGGTTTACCTCTTGCCCACAAGGTACTCTGTGGATACCACTTTGAAAAAAACTGTTGTCAACAAGGATATCTTCAGAGACATTGCTCTTAAGCACAAGGCCCAATGAGATGCCAAAGTGAAGTTCAAGGAGAGGAAAAAGACTGGCTAGAACAAATGTTTCTTCTAGAAGCTATGATTTTAGATCAGCTTTGTTTTAATTATTAAAAATATTTTTTAAATTGTTTTTACATTGAATTTATTGCACTGAATTTATTGTACTGAATAATGATTCTGAAATATTCTATTATTGAGACACAAATTTTGTAGACTAATAATAACTAACATTTGTCTAGCAATTTATAGTTAGCAAAAATCTCATTTGGTCTTTATATAATCCCAAGTATCCTCACTGCCAATTTGCACATTATAAAAGTATAGTTTAGCAGTAAATGCTTCTCAAAAAGAATATATGTAAGTTATGACCAAGAGCAATACTTTCCCCATTGTCTGGTGGATCTTAGTTTGTAATTAAATAGGAAACAATACATATACTCAAACTCATAAAGCACAATACCATATTTAAAGTTTGGTAAGTCCTATATTTAAAAAATTAATTTAACTTTTTTAACCCAAGCATTTAACACAAACTTATTTAGCCACAGAATTTTCTGTTTTTTTTTTTAATATACAACATATTGTTCTACTAGAAAAATGTCCTTAAAATGTCAAAGGTGATAAAAAATTAAGTAACTAAAATAAAACTGCTCAACTCCACCACATTTGGGTAGAACTCCCCATGCAACCCTACTCTCTAAATATTCTCCTTTCTAAATAAATATGTTCTCTAAATGTCCTTGGTTATCATATTTGTGACTCAGGAATAATGCTGAAACTGATTCTATGAATGTTTAACACAGATACATTACAAATATGGGTTTGTTTCTAAATGCTAAGGCCAAAAAGCTACAATGGAGATGTAATCATTTAAGTAGTGTCCACCATCTTAAAAACTTGTCAAGCAGCACCTCTCCAGACGATTGCTCCCACAAAGCTCCAGGTATTCTTTCAGCCTAGAGGTTAAACTTCTCTGATGCCCCTAGGAGGACTCTCACACCTAGAAATCTGTATCAAACAGAGCTGATAGATACATCATTTCCTCAAGGTTTCACTCTCCTTGACTATTGAGTAACTTCCTAAATCAATCCAGTAAGTACAGCTGCCACAAGAGATCAAAAGCTCAGACTAGCTAACATTCTCAGATGACCTAAAGATGGCCTCATTCTAAGACAACAATATGAAAAAAAAAAAAAAGTAATAGAAAGCCATCAAATGACACACCTTTTCAAGAGAAACTGTTTAAAAGCAGGGTATACGGCAGTTAGGGTTGCCTGGAATCTGGCCCAGAATGCTTGTGCTTAGAACAGCATCTCTGAAAGGGAATACCATGACCACCAGTAAGAGAAGCCCTCTGGTCTGGCCCTTACTCACTGCATCTCAACTTCAACATTTTCCCTTCATGTGTAGAACTGTATCCCAGTGGAAATAAAACCTTTGAATTTGCCAGAGATAGTTCATCAGACCTGTCTCTGGCATCAGCAAGAGACTACCGAGCTTTGCTTTCAGTCTGAGTCCTAGTATCTGAGTTTAACTGGGCCTTTCTGTGCCCCTGCTGTCCTGTCTTCCTGACAGACAGACCCATCCTGTCCTGGTACTGAGTTTATTGGCTGTTAGAAAATTTATTCATTCTTTGAGGCCTGGCCCAGTCCCTAGCTGAAATTAGTCTTTCCCTGCTCTGTTTTCCTCCCATGTCTCTCCACAATCCCCTTCTTTTCTTGAGAACAGAATAAAGGGCTGGGCCAGTTGGGTGGCATCCCAAGGCAACAATTTATAAAAGTGTGCTTTCCTTGGAATAAAATGGTTCCATGGTAACATAGAGACCCCCCAAGGTCTTGCTCACCAAAGCTGTTGTTACATTTGAACAGAAAAAAAAAAAAAAATCCTGGCTGGTTACAAACCTGCCTCTGCTAAATAAATGTTCAACAAATATTTTTTTAAGTATTGGTTTTAACGACATCAAGTGATTAGCTTTGCCAGAATCTCCAACTTGCGTTGTCTGGGCCTGTTCTGTTACAGTCCAGCCATCAAGCAGTTAGGTGCATACCTGCCTGTATATGTGTACAGTGTCTTGATATGATGGATGTTCAATGAAAGTTAGTTTGTACAAATTGGTAGTCTCTCTTACTCCCAAATGCAGGCTATAGTCTAACACAAAGTGGAAAAGACTAGAAATGTCTTCAGTTATACTAAGCTACATAATTACCTGAAATCTTCAAGGAAGGCTTGAAAAATCAAAAAAGCAAATTGAGAGAGATAAGCCATTTCACTTTGCAAGGAGGACTTAAGCCTGCCTATGAAACTCTGCTATGTGGCAGAAGGAAGTAGAGAGATGTTATTTAGTAGAGTTGATAAAATGCACAGTTTTCCTAATTCCTCCCGAGTTGATTATTGACTAAATGGTCTCTTTATTTGTTTTATAATTTTCTAAACCATTATACAGACTTACAATGTCAAGCAAAATTAATTCATGTATTCACTTTTGAGATTTCCTGTGATACTCAACCTCCATTAACGTAGAGAAACTGAGGGTAAAGAGTCAACATAGTAAACTAGCCTAGAGGTAAATTCTCCCATTTGGTTCTTTCACTGTTTTTACTCTGTCACTACCTCTCCACATAATAATACAGAGAGACACACATACACACAAATGAAACTATCATATGAAATAAATTCCTTGAACAGTGACTATTCTATACAAGGCCCTCAATCTTATTGATTAAATTTTCTTCTGAGAAGTTGGGTAAAACCCTGATGAATTTCTACAATAAACCATTATAAAGTAAATTGGAAATTGCTTATATGAAAGTCACTGAATATTCATTCAATATTCAACGGGAATAACCCATAGCAGGTGCTGTTGGCCACACTAGGCCATTGTGAGACCAGACACCCCAACCCCTCAGTCCTCTACTGAAACCTCTTATCCGCAGTGCCCAAAGCCCTGCAGGCCAACAATTTGCGGCACAGAGCAAGGCCTGGATTTCATCTCCCATTCAACCACTTCCTTAGACTGTTTTGTGTAATGTATATGCTGCATTTTGATACAAGGGAAGCCTGACTTTTCTATACTCCAAATCAGTCTTTCTAATCCTTTGTATTCCCCTTGTCTCCACTGACGAGTAAGGATGGCTCTTCAAAGCCTACTTCCCTAAGAGAACTGCTTGGGCATCACTGTTCTCATTAACAGGGAATCGGGAAATATCCCCTCAGCTTTTTGGCTCAAAAGTGGGAAAGAACTCAAGGTAGCATTTCTAAAACAGAAAGTTTTATCCACTGGCACTTAGAAATTATGCCCTCAGACTTAGAAATTTCCTAGGAAAACTGAGGTAAATGCTCCTAAGGATTTTAGAACCCTGAGTTGGGTTTGTGGATTAGGATAACTGGTGCTACACTAAGTCAGCTTTCCATCCTACACCAGCTTTCCACCCCATACCACTATTCCTTTTTGGTGTTGTCTCTGCATCTTGTAGCTACTTCTTTGCTGCACATGCCCTCAGGAATTACACTTATTGGTTTACTTGTCTGTCTCCTCAGACCACAAACTCATTGAGAGTGAGAGCCATACCTGCATCCCAACCCTGACCTAGCACACAAACCCTAAGGCAGGTGTCTTGGGAGGTGAAAGGAATGGGAAACCTCTGACCTGAATGCTTTTCTCAGCTCTGTGCCTCACCAGTGCCATGAGCTTGACAAATTCTCTTTTTTTCTGTGAAATGAAACATCAGACTAAATCAAGTTTGCAAATTGCTGTCCCACACACTCAAATCATTCCCTGACATGGTTTTTGGCCTGCTGGATACTATCATCCAGGGTTTCAAAGAAACTTCAATTAACTATGAACATTTAGAGATCAGAAAACATCTCAGAAAATTAGAATTTCAACCTTCTCTTTTAAAAATGAGATCTTACAGTACAAAAACTGTCTTTCGCTATCACAAAAGTTAATGGAATTTGCCAGTGACTTGCTCTCTAAGATATGCTGGGAGCTGCCCAGTGCAGTGTGGTCTCTGTTACCTGTAAGTCTTAGCCCAGCCACTCACTCATTTCTATTACATGCATCAGTCCTTATTGTACTGGAGAAGGGTTTTTAAATGCATTCTAGCTCTAATAACACCATTCTAGATCTCTAGAAATCTTCTCTCAATCAGATACACACACACACACACACACACACACACACACACACACTTCTTACTATGGGTATAGGAGGCTCTTAGCCCATTCCTGTTATACTACTCACTGCCTTTACTTTGGGCTGAAGGACTTAGGCAATTAATGAATCATAGAAAGGGACATCAAATAGAAGGAAAATAAAGGAAGGAGGAGGAAGAGAAGGAAGCTTTAGCTATAAATTTTGCTATGAAAGGTACTATGATATCATGTGAGGAAAATTAGACAGTTTTACAGTGCCAGATTTTCCATTCAGCAAAGTAATCATTTTGTATATGATCCTGGAAACACATATAATAGCTGATGTGAAAAACTGGAGGTTAATCGTCAGAAATTATTGTGGCTTTGGGTGTCACTCCCACTGAGGTTCTCTTCCTCCTGCTCCCCATGGTCCTCTTGCAAGGAGCTACAACTAGCAATTTGAAATTTACACACCTTTGCAGATGGGGTGCCCCCATCTGTAGATCTGTAGCATATCCATAACCTCCCAAGGCAAAGCTGCCATTACTTACAGTATAATCAGCGGCACAGCGGGCGCAGCGAGGAGGAGAGAGCTAGGTACATATTACTAAGAAGCCTGATGAGTCCAACATACTGCTTGTCTCCAACAAGTACTGCCCTAGGAAATTTAAAATAGCACATCTCAATGTGCATGGCATACATCTGCTACACCCATGTGGTGTTTGATTGGACAGATCAGCAACAACCCAACCTGCATTTTCTCTCCAGCATCCTTTATTCTCTGGCTAGATGGGTTAAAGCACAGAGCCTAGCACAAGCGCTGTTTTCAGAATCCTCAGTGGACTGCATACAAAACTGTCCATATCCTCAACTTCCCAGGTTTTCCCCCTTCCCCAAAACTTCAAGTTGGTAACTAAAAAAGGGGTATTAAACATGCTATACATTAGCATTCTGGTCCTACAAAATGGACTTTTGAGATTAATCCATCAGTTAATGAAGAAAAGTCTTATTTCATAAATAGCTTTTTTGGAATCTGTGCTTTGTGGGTGGAGGATTTTAGACAAAGACTCAATAACAAGCACAAATTGTGCCAACTGCTCCACTGTCTCCCAAAATATTCAGAGCAATCATAGTGTAGTTTTCACAGTTTCTCCATCTCATTGACATTGTTCTCAAAGGTGATAGGCCTGGGAACGTAAAATGAATTATAGCAAATCCATTAATCACATCTGAAAAACATTCCAAGTAGACTTAAAGTGTATATGTTATTGATGGTTTATCCATATCTTTTTCTTCTATATGGAGAATAATGCATGTCCACATCCAGAGTGTGGGAGAAGTACAAGTTTATAATTCAAGAAACCTGAATTCTAGTCCTGGCTTCACTAACCAGAATTGTGACCCTCTGTAAATTTCTCAGCATATCTAGATTTTCTCAACTGCAAAATAAAACATTACATAGCCTCTACAGGCGTGCTTCTCAAATTTTAACATGCAAATGAATCCCCTAAAGATCTTGTTAAAATGCAGATTTGAAATCAGTACATTTAGAGTGGGCTTGACATTCTGCATTCCTAACAAGCTCTCAGATGAGGCTGATAACTGTTGGTCTGGGCACACACTCTAAGATCAAGATGCTGAATCACTGGTTCTCGAACTTGGCTGAGCATTAGATTAGCCTGGGAGTTCAAAAGCAAATATCAATGTCTGGTGCCAATCACTGGGTCTCACTTACTGGCTATAGACTGTGTTTGAGCATGGGGAATTTTTAAAGGGCCAGGTGATTAAACTGTACGACAAAGTCAAGAACCTCTGGTCTCTATCTAAAAAATCTAAAATGATGGCCACTTTTCCAACATTATATTTGTACAGTAAAACTCATCATATCTATTATCTCATGACAGCCCAGAAAGATAAGCAGGAGAAACACTGTCAACTCTGATTTACAAAAGAGATAAGCAAGCACCCAAGAACCAGGTGACTTGCCTAATGGCATACAGGTAATGGCAGACCTTCTGCTACTAGAATTCATCATTCCTGACAGCCTACCTGCGCTTTCTCCAGTTGGCTTTGCACTGGCTTTTAAAAACCAATAATGACAAGTAAAGAGAAAATGACATGGCAACTTCTATTCCCCAGACTGCACTGAGTGATATACATGAAAGACAATGTACTAGAGAAATGTATTCAACTCAGAAAACAAATATATAATTAATAGAGATATTTGGCTGCTCTGTATACAGAATCAAGTTGCTAAGGTTATGTCAGCAGGACCAGCCATTAGGCATCAATGAGCACAGCGAGATGGATCAGCTCTGCACTCAGAATACGTAGTGCCGTAACTGATCCTGGGCAAGACACCAGACAGTCTGTCATTTGATAAAACTTATAATTCATTGGAATTTGAGATAGCCATCCCATTTGTACACATTTGCAAAGCCTACACAGAAACAAAACTCACTTTAATTCTGACATTGGAAC
Source organism: Scalopus aquaticus (assembly GCA_004024925.1). Taxonomy (NCBI): domain Eukaryota; kingdom Metazoa; phylum Chordata; class Mammalia; order Eulipotyphla; family Talpidae; genus Scalopus; species Scalopus aquaticus. The sequence goes on from PVIJ01002345.1 coordinate 105,053, forward strand.
AAGGAAGAGAGTGGTTTTAGTAACAGCCAATAAGTAGGAAGAAGCAAAAGGAAGTGACATTTTTTAATGCTTACTATGGATCAGCCAATTGTACAAATTATCTGGTCTTATCTTTGTTGTAAAGACAGTTTTGTTATTCTCATTTTACAAATAAGAAGATGAGTTATAGAGTTTGTCTTTTATATCAAGTCTTAGTTTGATGTCAGAGCTGGGTTTAATAAGACTAAGTTTGTCTCATTTCAAACTCCTCGTGTGCTATTTGCTGAGACACTGATTCTTATAACCCAACTAAATATTTTCAAGCAAACTATCACTCTTCTCAAAATCTTCATTATGTCTATGTAGCAGAGACAGAATGCTCCTACAATGTCACAGTTCTTTGCCCCTATTGCTCCAAAAGAGAATGAGAACACTATTTATGGGTAGATAACTTGCTGAAATTCCCCCAAATATGGCTTAAGAAAGTCAGAGCAGAGGCTAAGGCAGGGAGCACGGCCAGAATGGAATTTGGAGAACATGTACCTGTTCCTCAGGAAGTCTCAGGTGAGTGATGGATGAGAACCTGAACACAAGCCTTTCTATGAAATGTTAGATGTGATGGGGAGCAGGGGGCAAAATCTTCTAATAGTTGGATGCAAAGTGGGGAAGGTGGCCCTGACGTCTGCAGAACTTGAGGACATTGGCTCTCTAGTGAAGACAGTGTGCAGTGAAACCTGTTCTGTACCACTTTTTATTTCCATGGAAGGCCTCCAGCCTATTTATGAAAAAAAAAAAAGAAGGTAATAACAATAGTAAATAAAATTAATAATGTTAGATGTGTGACATATCTATGCCTTCTTGACAGGTTTTTAAGGTTTTCTAGGCACGTAACCAAATATCTAAAAACTGAAAAGGAAATCAGCATTTAGCGATTAAAAGTATCCTAGAATTCTGAGTAAACAGCGGAACTTGTACATATTGTCAATATGATTCATTTATCTTTGGCCCTTATATATCCCGAACACAGATGCTTCCTATATAACACATATATATAACTGTTCATTTAAAATGTAAAAATGTATCAAACATTATGACGAGAAAGATAACTGAGAGCTAAGTTAGCTGTTCACAAAACTACAGACGGACAAATTTTAACTTTCTAGAAAGACAGGTCATGGGATTTCTGAGATGTCCCCCAATAATTCACAATTACTACTAAATGAAATGTGGGTACTAGGAGATAAGCAACATTTATCAGCTAAGAAATTAATATTTGTGCTTTTTTAGATGACACAACCCACAATAACCCCATGGTGTGAATATTTTCCCATTTACAAATTATTATATAACATAGAACTTTGTGCCCCTTTTGGACTGTTGAAAATATAAACCTCGTATTTACAATACCAAGAGCAAATCATAGAAAAAAGGTACAAAAGGCAGATAACAGCTATTCATGGCCCATAACTAAAGAAATCAAAGATCTGTTTCTCATACTTGTTTGCTCTTTTGGAACATTCAGACTGGCCAAAGCAATAATTATTGATAAATGAGCTTTAAAGTCATCTTTTGGCACAACAGATCAGCAATAACATCTGTGTAAATGTAATATTGCAACATAAACACTCAAAGCCACAGAAAAGAAAGTAATGCTGTTTGGTTTGGTTTCATTTAGCGGAGCTTATTATGTATTTTTGAACAAGCCGTTCTCTCTATAAAACTCAGCTAGCAAATCTGCCTTGCCTATTATCATTGTGAGGATAATGTAGCAAACAGATGGAGGGTTTCATACAATTTGTTGAACTAAATTTAACAGGTTTGGCTGTGAGTGTTAACTTATTTTTACATTCTATTTGTGCTATGTTTGTAATAGATGCACACACATGAATAAAAACAGAAAATCTGTACACACAGTACAGCTGGTTCGATAATGTTTTCATTATAGCATCACATACTTCTAATTAGAAGTCTTTATATTTGGCTACCAAGAAATTCTGGCTTCATAGCTACTTGTGTAGCACTCACATGACAAAAATCTTCAACAATACTGTAGGAACATTTGAACCCTTTCTCCACTCATGACACCATATGTGAAGGGATAGGACCAGATGTGCTAAATTAATAATGACCTACTAAATAAAAGAACAATTGAATAGTATGCCAGAAAATTTAATAGGTGGAGTTCATTTGGCTCAGAGGTCCAAGTAGCATTGTATTTGTGATAGATGAAATATGGACCCCTATATCAAAATATGAGTCAGGGAAACTGAGCGCCACTAAATGTTAAATGATAGTAAGAATCCCCAAACTTCAACACCAACGTTGTAACATGAACTCTACTGTTAAGGCGTTTTCATTTTATCAACACAAGGAACCAATTGCAACATAATTGAGAAACCATTTAAGCAATATCCTCCTAAAATTGGTTATTAACTCCAGTTGCCCTGTGATCATATTTCTTATTCATCAAAATAGCAGGATGGAAGCTATAAAAGTAATATATGTGATAATAACTAGGAGTGAAGAGTGCTGGTTATCAGGAATCTCTTCTCTATGCTGAAAAGCAAACTGTGGATCCATATGTCCATATACATAAGGACAATCTCACACACACACACACACACACACACACCCCACATACACACAGATTCAAGCAAGGAAAATATGGCCAGGTACAGACAGCTCCACATTCAGTATATTAGACTCTTCAGAGATACAGAGATATAATGTATAGGTATCTGACTTCTTTTTCCAAAAAAGGCCTTTCAACTTTCTTTGAATTAAATAGTCCTTAATTTAAGCGGGCTTTATCTGCCAGTAAACTGCTATGTATTTGGATCAGTACCTGTGATGTTTGAAGGAACATCTATAATTATGAAGCAGGGTCTGAACCTGCCTTGCCCTCAATTAAAGCAACTACTCTCCTTGTCAAGGCTTCCCAGCCCCTTCTTCTCTTTTGCTTGACAAAGCAAAGGGAGGTGAAAGGGTCCCTGATTTTAATCTCAACTAACCTTCACCAGGTGCAAGCCTCAGCAAGATTTTTATTTAAAAGAGATATGACACCATCAAATTCATAGGGCAGGTTCTCTTGAGCTTGAATTTTGCTTGCATAATAATAGTATGTAAACAAGGTTAAATAATGATATGGATCAAAAGTGAACCACTTAAAGACTGTTCCCTACAGCTGATCAGAACTTAGATTTTCAAGTTTGTAAAGTAAATCAGTATCTGTTACAAAGAAAGTCTTTAAAATAAATAACCATAGATGTTGTTGTGATATATGGAGAGGAGACAGAGAAAAAAAACAGCAGGTATCCTCCACATAAAACAAAATAAAACTTACTTGGCAAAGTCACCACCATAGCTGTAGGGAAAAAAAAAAAAAAAGAAACAGAAAACCAACTACATTCCATTGAGCTTTTATCTGCCTGTGTACAGTAAAAGTTTATCATTCAGAAAAGCAATAGTCAGCAACCTCCCTTTATAAACTGTAAAACTCCCAAAACATTATTTTAAAGATGTTTAAGTTGGTAATCTTTGTTTCATCATAGCGATAGTAAATAATATTTTTGTTAATTAGGTGCCTATCTCTGTAGAGATTTGACTATAGAAGACATTTTACTGAAACAATCAAATTCAATCACCTTAATAGCCCTCAATGACACTTTCATTTAGATTCTTCCTATGTACCATCACAAGTACTATATATTTTTAAAATACTCCTCTTAAAAAGTTTCCTCCCAACAACCATTTCTCTTTCAACTAGTGTTAACACCAAAAATGAATGACATTTGCTGCCTATATCACTCATCTTTCCTTACATCTTATCAACACCATTTTTCTCCCTACCACTCACCAAGAGTTTTTCTGAGGGATTTTCGTTCTTTTATGAAGTTCTCCTGTTTTCTTTAAAAATTGCTAATTATATAAAATATTCTTTATTGTCTTCATCCTCTGATTCTGTCTTAGAATCTTAAAGCTTTTAGGTGGTTTCTCCTCATTTGTGCTTCATCACGTTATACTAACTACTCATGAAATACTTCTCTCTAGCAGGGCTTATTAAAAGACCTGATCTCAGGATCTGACTTCCATTAACTTGCTGAGTAATTTTTATCATATCAATAAGTTGAGTATCAAGTTTTATCATCTGTAAAATGGGATGTTAACAATAATAATAACTAATACATATTGAAAGTTACTAAATGACAGGGTTTGTTCTAAGTGCTCCACATGTAGTAATACCCTAAACCTTATAGGAACCCTGAAGAAGAGGTTTTATTGTCCCAATTCTGCAGAGAGGAAAATTGAAACAAATAAAAATAGAGCAACTTGTCCAACATCTACAAAGCTCTGTAACTGAGATTTGAATTCTCATAATATGTATTCATTACCTACCATCTATTTACCATACATATCTAATATATATGTTAGATATAAATGTAATATGACAATTTCCCCAAAACTGCAAGCCATATACACTAGATGTTGATCTTCAGGTTTTCATCTTTAATTTTGTAAACCTGTCTCCCCTGTGTCTTTTTGTGTTAGGTTTTACTTGTAAATTCTTTGCCTAATGTTATTTTCCAAATATAAACCATTGGATATACACAAATGAGTCATCACATTACTCTAGATGACTATGTTAAATTTCCCAATTTGTAAAAGTCCAAAGAAACCAAATAAAATATATTCATGGGTTAACTGTAATCCATAGACTATTAGTGTGCAAACTCTAGTATCATAGAACCAATTCAGTTTCACTCTGTGTATTATTATAATGTCACATTTCATGTAATAGTAAATCAAAAGTGTCAGGAAATCATGTAATTATAAAAGAGATCAACAATACTACTACTAGCACTCCATAAAATTGGACTGCTTGAATGAAGGGATTTATCCAGAGAATATAATGTTTGAACTATTGACCCAGAAACCTCATGAAAATGCTGAATGGTAGGTATCTGAAGAAGTGCAAGGAGAAAATGGCAGAAAGAAGGAAAAGGAGATCATGTCAATCAGTCCAAAGTTCAAAACATTCCTTGGCTTCCAGATTTAGTAGAATAAAATCCAAACTCCCAATCATAGCCTACTCTAGGACTTTTTAAATTATTATTAATAAATTCATTTATTTTCTTACATCAGTGTTAATTTTTCTACAGTATTTAATTTCCCTATAATTCTTCTACTACCACAGTACCTGAGAACCCTCACCATAGTCCCTTATGCTCTTCCATGCCCAGTTGGGACCCCTTTCTATCCCCATTCCCTACTGGACCATAAGCCTTAGACCTATGTTCAGCTTACAAACTTTGTCTTTTTCCTGATTGTTCAGTTTCCCTATACCTCCCCATAAGCAAAACCATCAAATATTTATCTCTATACTTCTGACTTACTTCATTTAGCATAATACCTCCAGCTCCATCCATGTTGCCAAAATGGCATGAGTTTATCTTTTTTGATTGCTGAGTAGTATTCCATTGTGTATATATACTACATCTTCTTGATACATTCATCTGTTTGGGAGCATTTGGGTTGATGCCATATCTTAGCCATTATAAATAGAACGTTTTGTTATGAAATCTGTTAGTCTTAGAAATCTGTTCTTCCAAACCTCAGCTTAAAAGTCACTTCCCTGAAAAAAACTTCCTACCCCTGCCAAACTCACTTTATAATACCCACTTCATTGTTTTTAGGACTTAATGTATACTAACTATAAAGTGGCTTATTTATTGATTAAATTGTTTATTTTCTGTCTTCTCTCACTAAGTGAAATCAAATAACACAAAACTTGTCTTCTATCCCCAATAATGCCTAGCATCTAGAAAGAACTTAATAAATGTTTTTGAATGAATGTTTAATAAATGAAGGACTCTAAAATATGTGTTGGTTATGCATAATCATTAAGACATAGATTCAAACATGTATGGAGCCATTGCAGAAAACTATTCTTCAGCCGTCTGGGGATAATTTCTCTCTCCTTGTTGCTCAAAGGAAGGTGGATAACTACAGCCAAATTTCCCTGGAATGTTTGAATAATTAGCTGGAGACATGAGATAATGAGAGACAAGGTCTAATAAGATACTCTCACTGAACTCAGTTGATAGCATCTAGATGCATTATTGATTATGCATACATTCAGCATCTTGTTATTTGCACATCAACACTTGTATCAAAGAATCGAGTCTAGGTGATATATCTAAAGCCATCTGAACAGAAATCATTTATTTCAGCAATTAAAAATAAATATGATCATGAGGTTGCTGCCAGAAAAGTATAATATTTATGAACATAGCACTTCAGGATTGTGGTACTTAACTATCAAATTCTGTATTTGGGGGATGATCCTTATATATAACATATTAGATGATATTGGGCCATATTTCATTATCTGCTGTGCATGTCAGTGCACAGTAGATAATTTGAATGAAAATATGTTGGCTAAAAACAGTGAGCTAATAGCAGCTTTTGATCTAGGAAATTTGCCAATCTTTATAACATTGAATGTGCCTTGTATATTAAGGAAAGTTCTTACTTCTCTGTATTTAACTTCTTTATTATGAACTTTTCCTCAAACCTAAAGCTAGTAATGAACAAAAAAGTAAGATTTTAATATACTTTGAATGCACAAGGTATATTACACTGAAGGAATAAAGTATTGTTCTCGGTAACCTGATGAGGCATGACATCCTTTAAATGTAAATGTTTCTGAGATAACTCTACAAGGTTTGAGTACTAGTACCCACTCTCTGCCTACAGTGTACTTTTGGAAAATACAATTTTCAAGAAAACATTATGTTATTTGCCCACACAAGTGAATAAACAGTCTATGGAACCGTTCTGTAAAAAGTCATCAGTCAACTCTTAATGACCAAATCCAGAAACCTTCATTTCATCCCCAGCCTTGTGCTCATAACTAATTCTCTCCTTTAAGTTTCTAATATCCAACAAATTCCAACTCTTAACTGATGCTCCAGAGTTCAGTTCTGGCTTCCAACTATGCTCTTTAACCTTATCAAAAATTTTAGAAATGGGATAGTGCAAACAAGTATCTCTAAAGTACAAGCAAATAATCAACCCTTTGTATAGCAAACTCTTTCTACCAATATCATCTTTGGATTTTATGCCATTTACATTTCAGCATGGTGCCATAAAATTTATGTAGCACAGGTACATTCATGAATTTTGTCCTGTCTAGTAGTGACTAGACAGCTGTATTAATCAGACTTCCCTAGAGAAATAGAACCAGTACACCAGTACACTCTGTGTGTACACTGGTGTGTGTGTGTGTGTGTGTGTGTGAGAGAGAGAGAGAGAGAGAGAGAGAGAAAGCGAGAAAGTGAGTGTGTGTGTGTGTGTGTGTGTGTGTGTGCATGTGTGTGTGTGTAGAGGGTCTTGGGGGAGATTTTATGGAATTCACTCACACAGCTATGGAGACTGGTAAGTTCAAAATCTGCAGGGCAGGCCTGTAGAAACCCAGGGAAGAGTGGACACTGCAGTCTTGATTCTAAAGGTAATCTGGAGGTAGAATTCCATCGTCTTTGTGGGAGTTCATCTTTCTTTTAAGGTTTCAACTGACAAGATGAAGCCCACCTACATTAGAAGGGGGGTAATCTGCTTCACTAAAAATATACTGACTTAAATGATAATCACATGTAAAAAATTATCTCCACAGGAGCATCTCAACCAGTGTTTGCCAAATATGATACCATGGTTTAGCCAGCTGACACATAAAATTAGTCATCACAATATTATAAATTAATATTGTTAATCAGTACTTTTCATTGCTAAACAGAAACAAGCTATCAAGCCATGAAAAGACATGGAAGAAATCTAAATGTATATTACTAAATAATTTTATTATTTATTATTACTAATATTAAATTATTATTCCAATTTTACAGAAAAGGGAATAGGCTTTGCCAGGCTACCACATATTGGCACTCACACTAGAAACCAGTTCTTTTTATTCCTATCGCATACAAGTTATATTGTCTCTTAGATTAGAATGGTAGATTTCAGTTTCTATAGTAGTAAGTTTTATATTTCCTCCAATAAGAGACCCAGAATATAGGCAATGTTTAGCTCTCATTTCATGGTCAAAACTCCAAAGAGCACAGATTTTCTTTTAAGGAGGTGAATACTGACACATACTAATGTGAGACATCAGGGATAAATTGAAACATTAAATTTGGAATGTCGCTCTAGTGAGTACACCAGGATACACAAAACTACTTCACCTTTCAACATTCACTTCCAAATTTCAGGATTATTTTTAGGACAGAGCCAGACAGAACAGAGCATAAAACTTTATACCAAAAATGAACCTTGATAAGAAAGACAATTTCAAGAGAATGAAAAGTCAAACTACAGGAGAAAATATTTTCAAAAGATACATCTGATAAAGAACTGATACACATATTGTAACAAAAAAATTTAAACCACAACAATAAGAAAACAATCCAATTAAAAAATTGACCAAAGACCTTAAGTCACTTTACCAAGGAAAATATATAGATGACAAATAAACATACGAGAAGATGCTCAATATCATATGCCAATTAGGAAAATGCAAATTAAAATAATGAGATACTACAACATGCCTAAAAGAACAACCAAAATCCAAAACACTGAAAACACCAGTATATGGAGCAACAGGAACTCTCATTCAATGCTGGTGGGAATTAAAATGTTACAACCACTTTGGAAGACAGTTGCATAGAGAACTAAACACACTCTTACACATCATCCAGCAATCACACTCCTTGGTATATACTGAAAGGAGCATGCTGACACAAAAATCTGCACAGGGACGTTTATAGATGTTTTATTCATAATTGCCAGAACTAAGATTTTCTTAAACAGGTGAATAGATAAATCAACTGTGGTATAACCAGACAAGGGAATATTACTAAGCACTAAAAAATAGTGGTGGAGCATAGGCAAGGCACTATGGTGGTAATATCTGATGGGGATACCCCACTGTTACCTTAGTTAAAAACTAATTAATTAATTAAAGACAACAAAAAAGAAATGAATAGTGAAGCCATGAAAAACATGCAAGAACCTTAAATGCATATTGCTAAGTGAAAGAAGCCACCCGGAAAAGCTACATATTGCATGATTTGAACTATATGATATCTCAAAAAGCTAAATAATGGTCATGTATTGCCAATGGTTAGTAGGGAGAAAGAGATGAATAAGTAAAACACAGAGAACTTTCAAGGAAGTGAATCACTTCTGTAAAATATTATAGTCAATACATGACATTATACATTTGTCTAAACCAACAGAATATACAATGCCAAGAGTGAAATTGACCTTGAATGATAATGTGTTAGTACAGGTCCAGCAATTATAAAATGCACCACTGTGGTACAGGTTGATGATAGGAGATGTTAGTGTGAGGGGTCAGGGGTTGCATGGAAAAGATATAACTAACAGTTTTGCTACAAATCAAAACTACTCTAAAAAATAAACCTTTAAAAAATGAGCCTTGAGAATAAAAAATTGTAAATAAATGTGTATGACAACACAGAGTAAAGAAAGATAAGTAAAGCAATACCTTTCAATAATAAACCAATGTGAGCTATATCAAAAGCTTGCTGCTTTGAATTAAGAAGTTTGGGTTCTAGGGGCCTCCCTGGTGGCGCAACAGGTTAAGTGCAGTACTATGAAGCTGTCCAGAGCCACTGCAGCACGAGTTCGATACCTAGCCAGGGAGCTTCCCACATGGCACAGCAGACCTCTCCTGCCCACCTGCTGCTCCCCTCAGCAGTGTACTTCTAGGGTGAGTGCCAATATGTGGTAGCCTGGCAAAGCCTATTCCCTTTTCTGTAAAATTGGAATAATAATTTAATATTATTAGTAATCTGCCTGTTCTGCTCCCCACTCTGTCTCTGGTGAATCGTCTCAACTCCCCACACCTCTGGCCTATACCCCAGCTTATATGCATAAATGGATAAATCTTTAAAAAGAAAAAAAGGATTTTTGGGTTCTACTCCCAGCTCTTTCACTCAACTAGTTAGTTTGACCTAGGAAAGCTCCTCAATGTCTTGGCAACTTGTCTAAATAGCTAATTAGTGACCTGAGAAGAACCGCAGATTTAGTTATCTATTAATAACTGAATGTCTACCTCATATTTCCACTCAGATGTTGAAACAAATTTGTCATGTCCTGAATCCAGCACATGACCTTCTTCCCTGCAGAGCCTTGTTCTCATCCAGTGTTACCCAAACCAGGAAATAATACCATCATCCATCTGTTCAAGTCTTGAAATAATCCTTGACATTTCTTTCTCCCCAATTTTGATACCATTTAACCAATCATCAAGCCTTGTTGATTTTATTTTCTACATAACTCTCAACATTCTTCCCTTTGTCTCCATTCTCAATGCAGCCATCTCAGGCAAAATTATCACCATATCTCACCTGCTCCTCATACTATTCCTCTCAATCTTTTCTGCTCCCTATGCAGTACTTTCATTCTAAATGACCTTTTTAAATGAAAGTAGAATCATGTCATTCCCCCATAGTAAAATATAACTTCATAATAGATCCTTCCCCAATAGCCAAAACCATAAAAATTTTCAGTGTACTTCCCCTCACCTTCATAATTCTTGTAAATTTTTGCATTTATCTGTGCCATTTATTAATACCTAAATAGAATTCACCCATGTTCTTTGGCCGCCATAACATACCTATGGATCCAGAGTATATTCTTGAATGAATATATGTAAAATCAATAGAATGAGATACTTTAGACTTTCAAAAAATTATTAATCTCACATATTGATTCCCTCAAAAAAATATCTAAGGTTACAGAAAGTATAAGTAATTTCTAAGGTCCCTTCTTGATTATCTGATCCATGTTTCTAAGGTGAGGACATGCAAACCCTGTTGAATATTCTCCCCTGGAGAATTCAAAAATGGTTTAGTAAAATATGAAGTGGGTTTGAGATTAAACCAGATTTAAGAAGGGAGTTTTAAACAGAGAAAAGCAATAAATAACACAATCTGAAGGAATTACACTAAGAGCAACAAAACAGTAAGCCACTGTTTCAAGGAAGTCTAAATGAAAGGATCCCCATATTTAGAGCCATTAAAAACTAGATTGGCAAACTTTCAAAATATCAAAAATTTGGCAGCATGCAAAGAGAAGGATTTGCCAGATTAATATACCTACCACTGACAAAAAGTCTGTCTATGTTAATTAAGTGTGTGCGCTCTCTCTCTATATATGTATGTAGATGTAGATGTAGATGTGTGTGTGTGTGTGTGTGTGTGTGTGTGTATTAACATTCTTGTCCTATATAGTAGATAATCCTAGGAAAGATGGGAAAGAGGGACTATAACAACTGTACCATATTCCATAATATAGTGACATCTGGATAATCTATTAGTAAACCACTATGACTGCTTCATTTTTCTCCAGTAGATGCTAAACACCTTTGTTTTTAAGAGGTTGAGGCTAAAAAGATATGAAAATACAGCAAATATAAATGGTAGGACATGAAAGAGGATAATTTTAGGAGTTATACAAATTGGATATTTCTCCTGAACAGAGTAGAGAAAATTAGGAATATTCTTTAATGAAAAGTAAATATAGAGAAACCTTTGGGTAATACCTGAGAATACATGCTTTCCCTCCACCCTCTCTAAAACCTATTAAATTTATGTTGGAGGAATAAGAATATAAAACTATAATAAAGGAAATAACATGTGCAGGGGGTGTTATGTGCAGGGGGATATTCAGCAAATATCTAAAATAGAAAAGAAATGAAAGAATATCAATAAGTAAAATAGAAAGGAGAAAGGCACAGACTAGAAAGAATATTTGTATAAAGGATTTTAGTAAGAAAGGGAGTAGAATTCCAAGTTACTGTGAAATATAAATTAGTAGATAAGTGTATGGGACTTGAAACAAAGAGATATCAAAAAAATAATGTCCAAAAAATGAGAATAAATGAAACATACTCAACATCATAAAGACCATATAGGACAAACCCACAGCTAACATCATTCTCAATGGTGAAAAACTGAAAGCTTTTCCTCTAAGATCCAGTATAAGACAAGGATGTCCACTTTCACCACTGCTATTCAACACATTATTGGAAGTCTTGCTGGAGCAATTAGGCAAGAGAAAGACATAAATGGAATTCAAGTTGGAAAAAAAAAATGCAGATGACATATATATTTGTAATATATATTTATACTTCCACAATATATATGGGAAACCCTAAATATTCCACTAAAATATGAATTGAAACAATCAGTATAGTAAAGTGGCAGATTATAAAGTAAATTTATAAGAATTAATTGCATTCCTATACACAATGAGAATACAAAGAAAGAAATAAAACAATCCGATTTTCAATCACATCAAAAAAATTAGATACCCAGGAGTAAACAACAAAGAAGGACCTGTACAATATTAGACATTGTCAAATGAAATAAGACACAATGAAATGGAAAAATATTCCAGGCTCATATGTTGGAGAAAATAAGACTCTAAAATGGCCATCTTACCCAAGACAATAAATAGATTCAATGCAATTTCTATCAAAGTTTCAATGGAATTCTTCAAAGAAGTACAGCAAACATTACTGAAATGAATATGGAATGACAGAAGACCCCAAAAAGCCAAAGCAATCCTGACATAAAAGCAAAAGAATGGTAGTATCACTTTGAGACTTTGAACTAAACTACAAAGGTGTAGCAATCAAAACAGTGTGGTACTAAAACAAAAGTAGGTACACAGATCAAAGGAGTAGAATTAAGAGCCCAGAAATAAACTCATACTTTTATTAAAGTTAATCTGTGACAAAGGAGCCAAGAGTATAAAATGGAGAAAGGAGTACCTAAACAAATGCTGCTTGGAAAATTGGACAACCATATGGAGAAAAGTGAAACGTGACTACTCTCACACCACACACAAAAATTAACCCAAGGAATATTAAAGATTTTGTTGTAAGATCTGAATCTATAACCTACATAGAAGAAAACACAGGCAGAACACTTCATAACACTGACTTTAGTGATATTTTCGTGGATCTAACTCCAACAGTGAGGGGGATAAAAGAGACTATAAACAAATGAGTTGTATCAAACTAAAAAGCTTCTGCACAGCAAAAGAAATTATCACTAAAATAAAAAGACACTCTACTGATTGGGAAAAAATAATTGCACACCATATATTGAGCAGTGGCTGATACCCACGATCTACAAAAACCTCATACAATACAACAAAAAGGAAAAAACAACCCAATCAAAAAGTGGGCAGAATAGCTAAATAGACATTTCTCCAAAGAAGATGTACAGATGGCCAACAAACATATGAAAAAAAGTTCATCATTGCTTATCATCAGGGAAATGCAAATCAAAACCACAACGAGATGCCACCTCACATCTGTGAGAATGACCGATATCCGTAAGAACAGGAACAACAAGAGTTAGGATGCAGAACAAAGGACCCCTCATGCATTGTTGTAGAAATATATACCGGTACAGTCCCTATATATAAGGAGGTTCCTCAAAATATTACAAATAGATCTACCATGTTTTCCAGCAATTTAACTCCCAAATATCTACCAAAAACAGCTTAAAAACTAATTTGAAGGGATATATACACTCTTGTGCTCACTGAAGAACTATTTACAATAGGCAAGATATGGAAACAAGCTAAATGGCTAAAGAGAGATGATTAAAAAGATGTGGGGTGGGTGGGTGTGGGTGTGTTTGTGTGTGTGTGTCTACAGTAGAATACTACTCATTGTAAAGAGAAAAAAAGGATAAAATCATGCCACCACATAGATGGAACTGGAGAAGATAATGCTGAGCAAAATAAGTCAGCAGGAAAAATAACAAATATCAGATGGTTACACTTATATGTGGAATAGGCAAAAACAAAACAAAGGGTCAGAAAAACCAAAGCAATAACAGACCATAGAAATCTGACTGTATAATTGAGGTTACCAGATGGGGAATGTGAGAAGGGAAAGCAAGATGTGGAGGACATCCAATGGACTACAGCGAAGGACTGTGGGCATATTATTGGTGAGTCTAGTGAGGTATATCCTATACCTCTGAATCATATAGTGTTGTAAACTATTATTACCTCACTAAAACAAAATAGTTAAAAAAAAAAACACAGAATTCATCTAAGTAGTCAAACATTTCACTAACAGGAATTCAAGAGAGAACAGAGCAAACAAAGATTATCAAAGTAGTTACAAAAGAGAATTTCTTAGTTTAATATTTAATTTTAAATTTTAAACATCCAACAGATTTTAACAGAATGTCTGTGAAATTTCAGACAAAGAGGAAAAAGAAACCTAACATCTTAAAAAAGAATGAGAACAAACAAAGCACAGAAACTGCAAAGGAACAAGCACGTCAAGCTGCCTCAGATTTCTCATTAGAAAACAGATGTGCAAATTTTTCAAAATACTGAAAGAAAATATGTTGGTTCTGGAAATCTATACTTTGACAAATTTTCAGATAAATGTAAAATAACATAAATCCATTTGATGACATATTTACCTGCATTCTGCAGAAGTTGTAGAGATCTCCCAGAAGAGTGAAAAGCAAGAGGGAAGATGAAAAACATAGAGAACAAACTAAAAACCAAAAAATGTATAAAAAGAAATCTTTTAAAATATAGCCTTTAAAGGAATCTGTGCAACCTTTAACCAGAATTATTTGGATCCAGGAAAATCTTCAATTAAAAAAAGAAAAGAATGGATTATAAGCAGTAGAAAAAAATATATTAAAACTATAACATTACAGGTAAAAAACATAATTTTGCATTTCTTAAGTGGGTGGAGGTAATCATAAGCCCAGAAAAGAAATACAAGAACAAAATGGCCTAACAGAAAACAAATGAAAATAAATTACAATAATTGAGCAATTAATGTTTTCTAGAAAAAGATCCATTTTACCAATTTTATTTCTAATATTGACATTGGAACTATAAAGAACAAAATGTAATCATTGTATACTGGCTCTCCAGCACATAATATTTATAAAATAGACAGAATGTTATGGTCAAGGGAATCATAGTAGAATACAAAAATAGACTTAATTTTCAGTCTTTCTCTGTAACCACACCACTACAATGTAACTTTCCAGCAACTCCCAACAAAAAGTCAAGTCTGTTTCCTTCCCCATTAAATTTAAACTGATTTTGAGACTTCCTTTGCCAAAAGAATGCAGAAGTGACAGCATGCCATTTCTAAGCCTAAGCAAGAGGCCTGGCCTGATTCTGCACTCTCTCTCTCTCTCTCTTGGAATGCTGCCAGCACTCATGTGGACAAGACCAGACTAGCCTGCTGGGTGATGAGACACACATTGCTCTGTTCTTCCCCTTGACCCCAACAAACATCCATCTAACCCCTTGAGCAGGACCGCCTCATACCCCACAGATGGTGGAGTAAACCAGTCAAATCTTTAAGAACTGCCCAACGAAGGCCAGCCCCAAATTTATGCCTGGAGTGTCATGAGGTAGAGAAAGGTTTGGTGTTCTAAATCACTGAAATTTTGGGGTGGTTTGGTACATACCAAAAGCTAATTCAAGCAGAAATGCAGAGTGAGACAACATTTATGCAAATCCTGACTCCAACATTTAACTCTGTGACTTTGAGCAACTTAGTTAATTTCCCCATGCCTAAGTTTCCATAACATAAAATACTTAAAACATATTATCTACCTCATAGCGTCATTTGAGGATTAATATATGTAAATATATGTAAAGAAACCTGAGTTAGTAAATGTAAAGCAATTAAAACAGTGCCTGGCACAATGTAAACACAATTAATATTAGCTATTCTTACTTAAAACAAAAAAAAAATGAGTTGTATTTATTACATTCAACATCTAGAATTATTCAAAAGACACACAGTTGACATAACACTAGCTATAGAACGAAAATGTTAACAGTCTCGTAAAAAAGCAGCTATCAGAAGCTGGGAGTGAGAAAGAAGAAAGAACAGGTGGAAGTAAGGGTAGGGGGTTAATACATTCATCAAATAAAACAAGGACCCACGAGATAATGTCTAAAATTTACAAAGCAAAGCAATAGAACAAAAATAAATAGAGATTATAGGAAAATGTGTGGCTTTACAAAGATAACCAAAGGAGAAGCTGAATTTTTAAAATTAGGCAACAGGGAAAAGAGGAGAGATGTAATAAGGATGCTCAGTCCTCACATGTCATCTATTATCTCTCATAACAAGAGCACACATGAAGTTTAAAGATGAAAATTCAAAAACCTGTGGTCAATGCATATTTACTTAGACATGTATATGAAAAAAATCACTGCAGGAGACTGAGATGAGAAAAGATACAACAACGAAAATTCTTCTATCCTATTAGTGGTCTTAAAAAGGGAGATATTACTCAGTAATTTTCTTTTTTATAAAAGGCATATGAAAGTCTCATCTGTGCTTTGAGTTGTAATTTTTAAAAGTTTTACAATATTTGCAAACTAAAGGATGAAAAACAAACCAACTTAAGAAATACCAGCATTAGTAAACACATATTCACTTACTGATGATCCAGCAAGTTAAAATTTTAGATTCCAAGTGAGGTGCATTTCATACTCAAAATGAAAGAGGATAATAAACTCTCCTCTAACTCATGCTAACTATAGCCCCTCTTCATTTTCTGGAACCTGAGTAATCTCTCCTCTCTCACTGGTCTTGCATATATTGCACAGATGCCCCCAATACCTCTCCCACTCTTTCCCTACAGTCTAGTGAAAAAAGCATCAACTTCAAATAAGACATCAGAGTTTAGATTTCAGCTTGCCATGCCTGTTTTGTGGGGCTATTGTCAAGCTACTTCTAATGAAAAAGCGACACTTCCCTCATTGGCTATCTTTCCTAATTAAATAAAATAACCTCTTTGTGTACACATAAACACAGAAGCACTACCTTGCACACAGGATTTACTCAAGAAATAAGCATTCCCAGTTTGAAGGGCAACAGACTGGGTGCAGCAACACAATCAGAACAAAAATTATTAGAACTCTAGCAACCACCCTTTCCTCTACCTTCTGTGAGCCTAAGCCTCTTTTAAGACAGATTCTGGAAGTTTTCTTGCTCTAGTCACAGTACCACTAAACTGTGGCATCTGCAAGTTTTCTACAAAGTTAACAGCTTTATCTCTGCCACAAAGTTCATGCATGGGGATGAAAAAAAGTGACCTTTCCCAAAATATTTGGAAACTATTCCTCGGATGGTTAAAAAGTATTAAGAATTATTCTCAAATAGGTTCGTAGGCAGAGCTCCACTTTACTTCTGGTAAAGTAAAAGAAATGGGCCATAATCTCAGATGCAAGAGCAGAAAATCCTTACTTGTCCTGCTTGTTTGTCCAACTGCCTAAGGATGGACCCTCAGATCCATAAAAACAGGAATCCTTGGAGTATTGTGGTTGGAAATTCACTATGTGCATCATTTCATGGAAAAAAAAAATACATAGGTAGAATTACTAAAGTCCATGGGAGAAAATGCCACATATTTAATATTTGCATTTATGTCATAATTTGAACACTTCTCTTAGCCACTCCCCAGGGCTATTATGTAGAACTGGGAGCAATAAGGTGGTTTTAAGGAATCATGTTATAGGGTCTTATAGGAGTGCTACACTCAAAACAAAGTCAGTAAACTAACACTTTGAAAATCATTGCTCAGAGATCTGTGTTTTTTTCCCCAAGGATTCTAATATCAACTAGTCACTACCCGTAGCAAATAACATTCTCTCTGAACAACTCAAATTTTCAAATGAAAAAAATTTTTCAAATAATGTCACCATCATAATTTATCTTGTTCTCCCTAGCTATGACATATATTATTTTCTTTTATCACAGACTAAAGCAGTAAAAAGAATTACCACTAAAGGGATATCACTCTATTTTGCCTTTTGCTCTTTTTAGAAAAAAAGGATATGTTCACTTTCATAGAAAAATACACCATTAGCTAACTTGCCTTTTTTAAAAAAATAAAAAGATTTATTTATTTATACATACAAGCTGGGGTACAGGCCAGAGGCGTGGGGCGGCGAGAGCGCTCACCAGAGACAGAGTGGGGAGCAGAACAGGCAGATCAGAAATACACTGCTGAGGGGAGCAGCAGGAGAGGCAGGAGAGGTCCGCCACACCATGTGCGATTCTCCCCGGCTGGGCGTTGAGCTCGCATCGCCGACAGCTCCACAGCGCAGCGCTCAACAGCTGCGCCACCAGGGAAGCCCACTAACTTGCCTTGTTTTAAAGGCTGATATTATTCAGGATCAAATGACACATCAGAAAAAATAATTGTAGAAGTGCCATTTTTTTTTTCCAAGACTAAGTACAGGTAAAGGAAAACTGAGGATGCTACCATAGCAAACACATTAGCCTAAAGTGAGCTCGTCCCACAATAAAGCAAGTTTAAAACCTTTGGTCTCCATGCAGCAAAACACATAAAGTAAAATAATAAAAAGAAAAATCAGTGGGAAAGCAAAAGGTAATGATAAGTAGAACACACACGTGTCATCATTTTATCAAAATTACTGGAACATTCCTACTTGAATGTGAATCTAGGAGGCAGGGATTGCAGAACAGTGAGCTAAGGAGCTCAGGAGACTCACTCCTCAGCAATCAACTATTTAGTGAAAATTATAAAAGGCAATTATATAAAGTCTCTGGAAATTTTCCTAAAGGGCACAGAGTAAATGGAGCAATGTTCGCTCAAGAAAATGTACTAAATCTTGGTAAGAACAACAGGAGGCTGTAGATTGAGCCACACCACTCACTTTGTTATGCGCCCACTTTCCCCCAGCCTCCTGGTTACAGAAGGTCTACTCCAGGCACGTGCAGCCAAAAGGACAAGACCGCTCTCTCCTCAGCAACCAAACTTTGCATTTTTTACGTCACTGGTGCTAACCTAAGGTCACATGCTCATCATTACCTTTTAAACTACCTGCAATATCATTTACTTAATAATTTATTTCTCTCTTCTAGAAGTGAAAAATAATTTTTATTGAATTGACAAGCCTTCTTACTAAATTTTTGTAAAGTATAAATAGATTTAAAAAAATGTGCAGGAGGCAGAGTGGGAAAAGGTTAGGGCAGGATATGAAATTTCTTCCTAACAAGAACCTATAGGTTTCCAACCACCCTCACTGCCACAGAGATCATGGTCTTAGATGTTCTGGGGCTCCTTATTCAGCCCAAGAAAGTCTCAAAGAAGTGTGCAACTGTACAAGGCATGCTGACCATCTTTGCAGACTTCTGGCTTTACACTGCACTTCTGTGTTTGAGTATCCTGACACAATGACTTCGCAAAACATCCCAGGATCTTGTTACCTGCCTCCAAGGTCATTTATCTTCTATAACATGCTTAGGCATTCTACTCCGCACAGATCCACTGGATGTGGTTTTCCCAAAACCACAAAAGAATGGAATATAAAAACACCACAAGAAAACCACACTTGTTGATTTATGAATGTTGACTATCAAGTGCATTTGAAGCACTTTGTATATTTTTGCATTTAACATAGGATCTCTACATGTAACATTAAATGCATGTGCTCAATTTTGAAATTTAAGTATTTTACTTCCTTGATTCTGTCACAGGGGCAGACTTAAAATGTGCTTATACCTTTGAAAACCTGCCCGTGTCATAAGCAATATCGCTCTTGTAGAAATTTAACACATTAAGTAATGAATCTGAAATAAATTAGTGTTCACTGTGTCTGAAATAAAATAGCCGAATAAATGAAATGTGTTAGTATGTTTTAAATCTATTAAGGTCTGCTAGAATGATGTCTGTTTCACTGGGAACAGTTTAGTCAAATGTATTTCACCAAGGAATATCTCAATATTCCAATCCTGTATTTAACTAAGATTTTCTATGACTACATTTTTAATCACTTGACCTTACATCATCCATAACACAGTTTGGCAAGAACCCTCTGATAACCAAGCTGATTTTCATGCACTTGTATTAGCCCTATAAACAGGAAGCCACATTTTATCATGAGCAAAAATCTCTGAATATAGGAAGATTGATTTTGGTTTCGTGTGCAAGCTCTGTGTTTGAAAGACTTCCAGACTTCACTGAATGTATTTTTTTCAATCCTGTTATTTGATTTTACATCTCTTAAAGGATACATATGATGTTAGATTTGAAGAGACAGGAGAAGGATTGGAAATAACTGCTAATGAAAACTTCTAAAGTAGACATGGCAAGGGAGGGGAAAAATGAAGTCCTGTCTAGACCCAGTCAGCTTTGCTTGACCTAGTTATAGTTAAATGAAATATCAATGGGAAATTCAAGGTAAGCAAAGTGGTCAGAGTTCTGCAGGAGGTGGCTCTGGTGGCTTGAGAAGAATGACATCTGATCCTTCTAAAAGAAAACACATTTCTCATGGCTGTCACCATCCTACGAAGGAAGAGAAGGGAATAAGCTACAGCATAAATATTTCTATTCCTAGAGGATGTCCTTCAAGAAAGGAAGGCTTTGTCTTTACTGTGTTTATACAAATCTTCGGAATATTTGACCAAAAAAAAAATATTCATATAAATGCAGTTGTGGCCGCTGAAGTAGAAACTAGTTCAGTGTGTTCAAACACAAACTCCAGGCAACCACAGAAAAAAGATCATGTTCTCTTGGAGCTTCCATAGTAAATAAATAATGAAGATAACATTGCTAAAATTGTACAAAAGCTGCAACAGCGGTCAGGCTGTAAATGTGACTTAGTTGGCTGACTAAATCGGAATCTAAGAATGTGTTAGGTGCCATGAGAGGGGTTAGAACAGATCTGTTTGTGAAAATAAATCAAACACTTCTGCGTGGAATTAAATATTCTAAATTGGGTAAAGCTAATGAAGCTATGGAATACAGTGATGTCATCAGTGTTTTATTAATGGTTCCCCCCAAGAAGCAAAGAATTTATGTACTTGATAAAGACAATGGCCTTAATTCATGCCAGTGGAAAAATAGAGAAAACAACCTCTTCCTTCCCAACCTCCAGTTATGAGAAGATCTTCGATATGTAGTTCACCTCAGCAAACATTCCCAGGAATTAAAAGAGTATTTCCTGGAGCACACATGGCTGGCCTCCATCACAGAAAATTACGTATTGAATATAGTGCAAGTCTACTATACATCAATAATCCTAAACATCTTTGATGATATAACTCAAGTGTCTCTAATAAATAGTAAATAATAGGATGAAAATAAAAGAGTCTAAATTTGGCATCATTCTAGGATCAATCATTATTTAAATCGTTTCTCTCTCAATGTATATGTGTGAATTTGTATGTGTGTGTATGTGTATGCATGTATGTATGTATTACTCTTTAGTGGATCACAAAATTCATTTGAGAAATAAAGGATATGGAAATAGTAGCTATGTATTTACTTACTGTTTTCCCCTCAAGATATCTGCATCAATTCTTACACTATCACATGAAGAGGACCATGAAGTCAAAATTTTTGCAAGAGTAAACTATTTTCCCAGACTTCATCAAATATAACTATGGCCCAATTAAAAGTCATCTCACTCACTATATTACTCTTATTTTACTCACTAGTGGCTTTAATTGTTCACATGGCTGTCACGTCTCACTCAGTGCTTATAGAAGAGTCCCTCAAGTGTATCTACAGAAGCCACGAACAATCCTCCCTAGTTCATGGGAGGGTCCACCATGATCTTCCCACCTTAACCTCCTTCGCTTATGTCTGCTGCAGGAGAAACATGAGGGCAGTTCACTAAATGCAATACAGCAGCAGCTCATGGTGAAGATGCCAGTGTCTGTGGAAAGATACTGCCTCCTGCCCTCCCAAAGTTGGCTACAAAATCTTAAAACAAATGTTACAAATTTCCCCCAGAGACTTTATGCTCTGAAACAGCCACTAGTTTCATAAAGAAGTGGGGAGGTTATGCTTCTCCCCCACTTTCTAGTGTCATTTTCAGTAAGAAGATTAAGGTAGTGAAGCATGTACCCATTTTTCTCACAGAGAGTCTCAAGGGCGCTATAGACTTTCACTGACATCTTCCTCTCTTAAAATACTTAAACAAATGTCCATGACAGGGATCATCCTGAAAAAACAGACCTCATTCTCTCATTCTCTGTGCTTCCATCTCAAATACATACTTTCTCAGTCTCTTCCAGCCAAAAAAAAAATAGGGAAATTTCATGCAAACCTGCCCATCCAAATAGTCTTCTGGCAGGCTGCCCCGGCAGTTCATTAGCCATTCTCTGGACCTATCTGAATTCTTACTTAGATAAATGTAAAGAGCCCAGTTATACAAAGAAATTTAAGATTAAGCAAATCCTATCTGAGACCATCTGGCCTCTGATAAAGTCCAAACATGAAGCAGTTGTAGGTTAAAGGGTATGTATGAAACAATTATATGTAGAGTTGCCCATACTAGAAGGATTCCCTGACTGAGGACATAAATGATAACTCCTGACCAAAAGCCAATGGGAGGGCATTTGTTAGTGACATCATAACACTAGTAGTTCAAAGAAGGAGGCAGAGGTCTTGTCTTTGTTGACAAAGGCTACTGAGCCTGAAGAAGAAAAGCATGTGGTATGTTCAGCTTCTGTGGACCGTCATAAACCAGACAAGATTGTGACAGAAAACCTAAAAATGGTATAGGAAAGGAAAGAGGATTCCAGGGAGCATAAAAGCACTTCACTCATTGGTATTACTGTTTTCATCAAATTATGTCTTAAAACTGGTCTGTAAACAAACTAAACACAATTCTGAAAGGTGTAAAAACTATGTGTAACCATATAGTCGTATGGAACTAAAATGTACTTTATAATTTTGGTCCTATCATTTTAACAGAGGGAAGAATACTTTTTTTTTTTTTTCAGTCTCCTACAGACCGTCCTAATAAGCTTAACTGATTTAAGCCAACAGGGCTTTTGTTAAAACATGGAAAGATAGCTTGTTTCTTTCCACAGAATGAAGCAAGGAACAAGTTTCTCCCACTTGTTTCCTCTAGGTTTAAGTTTCTATAGAAAGGGCTAATGCATCCTGGGCATTCTAGGTAAAAACACTGGAGAACACCTAGGAAGACCTGGCCGAATACAGAAGGGGTATATTTCAAAAAGAACGAGTAAAACTCTTTTTTGTAAGAAAGGGTAGTGGGAGACTGCTCTCCAAAACCCTGGTTTTGGTCGGAGCACATCAGATCAAGGAATCAAGTCAAACAGTTCACTTCTATTTAAACCACTTTAAATATCATTTCTGTCACTTGTAACCGAAAGACTTCTGACAAACACACTGCTACAGACAAAAAGCAGACATCAAGAATCATGAAAAATGGACTGGGTGCCCAGAAAGCAAACCAACCAGCTAACTAACTGAGATTAATTTTATGACATTATGACATAATTGCAAATTCATTTCAGAAAATTAGTAAACAGGAACACAGGACTGATAAATCATTAATGCGGGTCATATAAGGCTTTGTGCTCTGGCATCTGAGGTAAATTACAACCCAGAAATCCTGAAGCCGACCGTTTTTCCTAGCTATTATATATTAACAATGAGCCTTGATTCAAGAAGAAAAAAAAAAGGCAGCTGATTATGGACATTTCCTCTCTTGACATGAAATATTTGAAACAGCCCACTGGTCCCTATTTTTAGATTAAAAACCAATCACTGGAAAAGGCCCATAACCAGCACAGTAATGAGACCATGGCCATTTATTTATAGTTAGCTCTAGCTGATTCATGAGCTGCAACTCAATGTCTGGTAAGTGCCAGGCGACTCCTGGACTTTATCAACTTATTTATGTGTGGCCGAGACTTCTCCCACAGAGCACGTATATATGCAAACATACTGCCTTATGTGTAGGTGTAGAGGAAGAAAGAAAGAAAGATATATTCAGTAGTATGACCTGACTACATTTTATGAATCTGTCCAATCACATTTGGTGTTTCCATAACTTACTTAGACCATCCACACAGAATTTACTGCAGGCTGCATGCAAAACTAGCAGTGCAGGCAGGATGGTAATAAGAGTCTAAGAGAGACACATGCATTTTCATATATATTAATAGTTTATATGGAGGAAAAAACTGAAGGATAAAAGAGGCATCAAATATTGCCAGAATGACAGATGAAATGCTAAAGTGATGAAATACTGAAATTATAGTCCTTTGAAGTAAGTTCTGGGTAAAAGCAGCACATGGCAAGAAATCCGTGGCAACAGTTGTGATGGAATTTGTCTTGACTAGTGCCCCCATGTGAAAAGATAAATCTTGCTAAGTTCATTGAATGGAAGCCAACTAGTCACATTGTCATTTGAGTTCAAGAATCAAGTAACCCAATACTAACCTTACATTTGTATCATACACAAGCCTTTCCTATAATACCTTAAGAAAACAGGCATTTTCTTCTGTTCATTTTTTTCCAACTTCTCTTCATTTTTATTATGAAAGGCTCTTCTGAATGTTGTTCATTCCATTCTTGAAGTTAAAGTTTACAAATGTATAATATGTTTGTCATCAATTAGTTCTCACAGGGGCCTCCCCGGCAGCGGTTGAGCGCTGCGCTGTGGAGCTGTTGGCAGCGGCGAGGCGAGTTCGACGCCCGGCCGGGGAGAATCCCATATGGTGTGGTAGACCTCTCCTGCCTTGCCCGCTGCTCTCCTCAGCAGTGTATTTCTGACCTGCCTGTTCTGCTGCCCGCTCTGTCTCTGGTAAACCCTCTCGCTGCCCCATGCCTCTGGCCTGTACCCCAGCTTGTATGTATAAATAAAAAAAAAATAAATCTTTGAAAAAAAATTAATTCTCACAAAATATTTATAACTATGATAAACTACAAAACATCATTTTAAAAAGATATGGAGGAGAGAAACAGTGGTTCTGGAATTATATCAAAAGATTTAAAGTATATCTAGCAGTAAAAAAAAAAGCTAATATTTAATGCAGACAACTTAAAACACTGCAAAAGAATGTATACAATAACAACTAGGACTCTATCATAATTAGACTTGATGCCCAAGAGATAAAGGATAAGACTTTTTTTAAGGCCAGGTCTCCTAAAATTTAGACTGCGAAATCTTTTATTTAGTGGGATGGTTTGTTTTTCTATAAAAGAAGAGAAAATTAAAAAACACAAACTTCTTTTTTTAAAGTATCACATCATGGACAATAAAACATGGAGAACATTGTATAAGGAGCTACAGTTAAAAAAACTATTCTCATTAATTATTATGTTTGATCCTCTCTCGTGATCTCTTTTTATAGAAATCTGAATTTGGAGAAGTCAAATTGTTGGTCCAGAATTATACATCCTATGAATGTGGGAGCTAACGTTAAAACTGGTCTTTCCCACAGAATATTATTTAAGAGTAGAGCAGAAGGAAGATGAAATGCCTGCTATATGTTATGCAGTGGTTTCTCATCTGTTAGTTCATGCACTTAACTTATAACTACCCTATAAAATAGGAATTATTCCTGTTCATAGATCACAAAACTGAGGTTCTAAGTATTATAAAACTTCTCAAAGTCTGAGAGTATTGGGGAGAAGTGAAAATCTACTCATGTCTCATATCAAATCCTCCCATATCAGGCAGTCACACTTCTGGGGCTTATACAACTGTTATTATGCAATGATAGACAAGAACAAAATTAAGGAGAATTAGTCACTTTTCCTTTTGAAAATTTCTCCATCAGTAGGTACTTATTAAGAGACAATTAAGTGCTTAGTACTATATTCAGAATTGTGATAGAAATGAATGAAGCAGAAAACAGGCATCCCTTTCCAAAGGATATTTCAACATAGAGCAACCTTAAAATGCTAAAAAGAAAAAAAATACATATAATTGTATACATATAATACATATAACTAATATTTAGTGTAAAGTGGGGGAAAAGGTACTGGTAAAATAAAACTATCACTGAATTTCACTGGAATTGAGTAAAAAGAAAAAATAAAAATATTACATGAGCTATTAGATGTTCTATACCAGAGATTTTTAATGTAGGAAGGATAATGTTGATCCATGATGTGGCTTACTGCAGGCTAACACTTAACTCAAATTCTGAGGCAAGTACTATTTGAAATCTGAATTAGTTACCCATGCCCTTCCTTGTACTTTCTTTTTCATTTTAACTGAAGAGGAGGTCAGGTACCCAACAATAGTAGTGGATAAAAAGGCACTATACTAGGAATGGAGTTTATTGGGGCAAATATATAACTCATATGATCACTAAATATCATCTATATGTCTCACCCCATTTCTTTATTTTTTCCTTAAACACTTATACAAAGTGTCTACCACATGCTGGTCATCAGACTAGGTACTATTGGGCATAGTGGTGAAGAAAATGCCCATTGTCTTAGCCAAGACCACCCAGAGCAATGTTCAGACTTCAAGAGTGAATCTGTTATTGTCAAGGAAGAATAACTGAGAATTTGGGATCAAAAGACTTGAAATTAGTCTCCGATTTAGTATTTTTGTGTTCTTGGACAATTATATCAATCTGAGGCTCAATGTTCTCATCTGCAAAATAAGAATAAAACAATACCTAGTCACATGTTTTGAACAAGAATAGTGGAAGCAATTGTAGACATTAAAAGTCTACACAAGTGTGATGAATTATTATTTTCATGTTATGATTTCAGTCTCATAATTATGGTTTCTTTCTCACACAGAAAGTCATTTTATGTGCCAGCTCTATTCAGAAATATATTTTCCTGCCTGGGTCAAAACTCACTTTATTCTAAATATGAGTAGCAGTTGTCTTTTGGTTGCTCATTATTCTTCCATTGCAACTATCTACCTTACTCCGTGGCAACTGAACTGCCATTTCTACTTGCCTCTGTACATATGAAAATTACTTTGTGCATAGTTTTTCTCTATGTTTTTAAAAATTCGTATTTTCTGCCAAGTTCCTAAATTAAGTGACCTAACAAATTAGTAGTCATAGAAGTCTCACTCACTGTGTTTCAGGATTATTATTTGAGCAACATAGTCAGTTCCCACACTGCCCAAACATAACCTCAGCTATTTAGTGCCCTGGAGTCAATGAATAAACTGGTGACAGTAACCAAGCAGTATGCCCCATGAGCACTAAGAAGAGAATGGCTCCACTGCAACTGACTGACAGAGGGATGACCAGGAACTCTCCAGATACCAACCAGTGAAAACCAATCCAAAGCACTACTCTCTAAAAGCTTCCCAGTTGCTGCTAGAACCCATTGGCCTGCAAACAATGTCTTTGGATAATGCAATCCACTCTGAAATCGGTTATCTCTACTCAGCATCTTCAAAATTGTGTCTCCATTTCCTCCTTGCAGTAATTAAAGCTGGTGAATCTTAGAAAACATTCTGGAGTAGCCTCATGTCCAATGTTAAGCCATTCTCCAGGATTCCATTGTTACCCTGATTTCGTCCCATATTTTTCCTGACTTTTCTCTATTGCTGCTTTTCCTTGGCTCATGGCCTTTTCTCTCTCAGCAAGCCAAGCCACATGACTGCAGTGTTTCCAACCTTTTGCCAGAAACCAGCACTGACAGTTGCAGAGTAGGAGGAGGTGTGACTCACTCTTTTGAAACTTGGTTGTCACACATGTCAAAGCCGCAACACATTTTCATGCAACGTTTTCATGCAAGAGACAAGTATAAGCTCTAGGACTCAGCCAGTCAAGTTATTGTTTCCTGAAATATGATGCCATTAAATTCACCACATTTGATAATTTTAATTTGGCTAAGTAACTCTCTCCAGGGTGATATAATTTTACCTTGGTGTCAAAGGCTAAAGTGTAAAACATAGAATCATTTTCGTGTTGTGATCCTTACACAGTGTCACAGTGTAATAACAAGATCAAAATTCTGGCACTCTTAAATCCTGGGTTAAAGTCTCATATCTTAATTTTTCCAGGCTCAGTAGAAAGGAGAGGGAGATTTATCTAGTTGTTTGCTAGGAAATTCCCATCTTTATTATTCTTTTCTAAATTTTCTAGCAAAAATAGCTATGGAGAAATTTATTTCCATTTTAGGCCCAATTTCCTTTTCTTCCTAATAAGGTGCAGGATAGCCATTTTCCTTTCCCAGGTGATTAAGATATATAAAATTGAGTAATTCTCCATGTACTCTCCAGTCATTCAATCAACAAATTATATAAAATTGACAGTATCAGGAGCAGGATATATCAGAAGAAACAAAGCAATCCTGCCTCTGTCTTTTAATATGTACAGTCGAGTGGGGGAAATGTTCCAGAGGGGCCTAAGTAAATAAAAAAGGTTCTCTCTCTCAGTTATCAATGGGTCTTCAGAGTCCTGCAGGAAGTCTGGTACAGTGTATGCAACAATAACTATTCTTGATGAAAGAATGATTGAATGAGTTAATACAAGAAATGTGCATCACAGAATCTCTAGGGATTGTTCCAGAGGGCAGTAATATTTGAAAGGCAAAACTGAATGATCTAGTTCTTCATTGCCATTAACATACTAGTAAGAAATGGCATTAGGTACAAAAATACTTTTTTGAGAGAAATTATTTAACCTGATCATTGTAAAATGAGCCTTTGGAAAAGAAAAGAAAAAAAATTAGGAAATGATGTCCTTGTGAGTAAGAACACTTGAAATGAAGGTGAATAGGGACCTAAATACAAAGAAATGTGTATGTGATTTAGCAAGAGTGCCAGAGGTGGGAGTAAATGCACCCCAGTGGTGTAGAAGCCACTTACATGGGTTATATCCCTCACAAAATTTAAGTTCCCAGTGGCATGATACTCCAGCAGGAAAGAATAGGCCTAACTGATTTGCATAAATATAATCCATAATCTACAGCCCCAGAGGCTTTAGTCAATCACAGAAGTATAAAATAGGTACTTGGTTAAAAAAGAGAAAGAAAGAAAAGAAAAATGGTAGACAACGTTTATATAAATGTATTTACTGGGTAAATGTATACTATGGGTAAACTGGAAATGGTATTTTTTAATTTGCCTCTAAAGTCAAAGTTGTTTTTAGAACAACTTTTTAGTTGTTTTAGAACATGTCGAGAACACATTTTTTGTAACATTTGTAACACACAATGATAAGACCTTTTTGACATATGCTTGTAGTTTGCTGCCCAAAAAAAGAGATAAAGTCATTTTTGATAGTTCTTGGTGTAAATCACAGTCAATGTTAATCAAATATACTTTATATGTGAACTTAATCATAATTTTTATATCAACTTGCTCATTTGCTCATTTGAAAAGGGACATAGAACCTCTTCTGAGGTATTAGGTTTACTGAATAAATAACATAACTATTGTAACTATGAAAGGGATCTGATTTCTTTTAAGAAAAGATTTGTTTCCAGTGTACTTGCAAGTCATATGATCTTCAGACTATTCTAAGAATTTTCTGTCTTGGGATCTTTACTTAAATCATCATTACACATGTAAATCTCATAGTGCCCATGGTACTACTAGGTGCTAAGGTACTCATAGAAAGTGGATAACACAACTAGACCTCAAAGCATTTATGTTACACAAATTTTACTGGCTTCTAACAGCCATTTGAATTCTCAGTACAGCTGACAATTTAAAAAATCAAGAAATTGGAGTATAAAAGTGTATTTAGTGAAAAAAGCAGTTATTTACGATAAGGTAGCTCTCAGAGGATGGCTGGAAAATCATGACATTTGGCTTGTGATGAGGTAATTTGATCTTAAACTGATACTTTCAATAGAGAACAAAAGTATCTGATGATCTTCAGAACTGAGTTTCAGCTGAAATAGCTGCTACTTTAACTGACACCAGTAACAAATGTTATCAAGCACAATTTATGTGAATATTATGGATTGGTGAAAATAGTATTGGTTTTAGAACTGAGGAGATAAAAATAATAAAGAATTAACTACAAATCAGAAATTGTCTTAAATATTTTACACATATCGACACATAATCCTCTCAACAACCTGGAATGTACATAAATTGATGCAAGAAACTTCTTTGCCTACATTTAATAGATAAGAAACTGAGGTTCAGAGAAGTCAAGTAACTTTCCCAGAATCAAAGGTGATGGCAGAAGTAGAATTTGGACCCAGATTTGTCACACACACACACACACACACACACACACACACACACACACACACATCTGTGGCCTTAACCACTGAATTAAGTGACAGTAATACTAAAATTTGATAAAAGAAACTTTTACCACCTCTAATTTCTTTGTCATTTTTAAAAAGAAGAATCATAGAATACTTTTCAGTGGAAGAAGTGAGCCTTGAATGATACAAATGAATTCAACAATGGGACCTGGGATGGAGAGACTTCCAAGTAGAGAGAACAGTATTTATAAAAGTCCAGAGGCATGAGACAACATAGCATGATTGAGAGATTGCAAATAATGTAGAATGGGTGAATTTGTAATGCAAAACTTGGAAATGGAATTTAAAAAGAACAATTCTATTTATAATACCATCAAAAAATTAAGATGCTTAGGAATAGATTTAAGAAAATAAATGCAATACTCGTATTCTTAAAGTACAAAATATTGTTTGAAAGGAGATCTGAATAATTAAGGGGGAAATCCTATGCCCATGAATAGGAACCCTAACACTGTTAAGATGGCAATACTCCTAATCTGTTGGAAGATTCAAAACAGTAAGAATAAGAACCGCAGCTGACTTCCTTATAGAAACTGACAAGTCTATTAAAAAGCTGTTTAAAAAATTTACATGGATCCAAAAAACAAGATGGAGTCAAAGGCAGTTCCTTGAGAGTCACTCCCTCAAGTTAACCCAGACTGGGACTATAACCAGACGGTCCCATGAATTGTGGTAAAACTGGAACATCTCTTTGACATCAGAGACCAGCATGAACTGCACCAGAAGAGACACCAAAGAGATTCCTACTTCATCAAACAGGAGATGGGTGGACAGAAAGGCCACCCATCCAGGATCCAGGATGGGAGGCTGCTGTATCAACCATAGTACTGCCATTTGGCTTGAGGCCCTGGGAACAGGAGAGCTCAAGAGTTTGGAGGCACACCCCCTTGATTGAGGGGAGATATGTGCAGAGGCTCTAAGGGTCTCCCAGTAACTTATATCCCAGTGAAAACATGAAAGATAGTGTGCAATCAGTTGTACTCACACCCCACAGGATTGGTACTGACCTTGCGACATTCACTGGCATTTTATAGACTGCAGAGACTCAGGACTGAACACCAGAAAGCAGGAATATCAGCAGTGCCACAGGTATGAGTCAAAGTCTCACCTCCAACCCAAACAGAGACTGGAGAACTTCAGACCCCTCCCCCAACTCCTGACTCAGCAACTACAAGATCAGGTCTCCAGTACCACAAAAGCCCCAAAACAAAATATCTAAAATTATATAAAGCTGAGAAAACTTTTTAAAAGGCAGCACCATTTTAAATGTGGAATAAGATTACATGGGCTTAATAGATATTTTGGGGTACTGCAACTCAAAAAAACTGAACACACATTCTTCTCAAGAGCACATGGAATAGGGGCCTCCCTGGTGGCGCAGCGGTTGACGCTGTGCTGTGGAGCTGTTGGCAGCGTGCGATGCGAGTTCGATGCCCAGCCAGGGAGAATCCCACATGGTGCGGCAGACCTCTCCTGCCTCGCCCGCTGCTCCCCTCAGCAGTGTATTTCTGATCTGCCTGTTCTGCTCCCCACTCTGTCCCTGGTGAACCCTCTCACCGCCCCACGCCTCTGGCCTGTACCCCAGCTTGTATGTATAAATAAATAAATCTTAAAAAAAAAAAAAAGAGCACATGGAACAGTCTCCAGATTAGACCACATGTTATGGCACAAAACTACTGTCAACATATTCATATCAGGTAATTTCTCTGAAATATGGTATCAAACTAGATATCAATCACATAATGAAAGCAGAAAAACCATCAAATATATGTAGCATGAACAACATACTAATGAATGAATACTGGGTTAATGCAGAAATCAAAGAAGGAATTTAAAAATATTTTGAGATGAACAGAAATGAAGACATGAGCCACCAGAACCTTTGGGCAAGAGCACTAATAGGGAAGTTCGTAGCAACACACACCCAGACCAAGAAACAAGAAAGAGCTAAAATAACTGATCGGACCTTATACTTTAAGGAACTACGAAAGAACAAATGGAATCAAAGCCAGTAGGTGGAAGGAAATAATAAAACTTAGAGCAGAAATAAAAGCTGAAGATAACAAAGACAGTGTAAAGGGCAATTAAACTAAAGATTGTTTTTTGAAGAAATAAATTTTCAGCTAGAAAAAAATTCTAATAAATAGAATCAGGAATGAAAGAGGAGATATGTAACAACAGACATCTAAGAAATACAGAGAATCATAAAAGACTACTTTGAATATCTATATGCCAAAAAATTGAATAACCTAGAAGAAATGGACAAATTCTTAAAGGCACACAACCTTCTGAACCTGTATCAGGAAGAAATAAAAACCTGAACACATCAATTACAAGCAAGGAAATTGAAACAATAATCAAATATGTCCCAAAAAACAAAAACCAAAGATCAGTACCTTCAAAAACAAACTAATACCTACCCTTCTCAAGCTCTTCAAAAAAAAAAAAGAAAAAGAAAAATGAGGATGAAAGGAATGCTTTCTAACACATTTTATGAGGCCAACATTACATCCATCCAAAGAAGGTGAAGACATCCACACAGGAAAAAAAGAAAACTACCAACCAATATACCTGAGGACCACAGAAGCCAAACACCTAAACAAAATCTTAGCTAACTGAATTCAGTAATACACTAAAAGTAGTATATATCATAACACAAGGGAACATATTTCAGGGATGGAAAAATGGTTCATCAGAGAATTGATCATTACAATTCACCATAGCAACAA
The DNA here is from genome assembly GCA_004024925.1 of Scalopus aquaticus. Lineage (NCBI taxonomy): Eukaryota > Metazoa > Chordata > Mammalia > Eulipotyphla > Talpidae > Scalopus > Scalopus aquaticus. The sequence goes on from PVIJ01002345.1 coordinate 137,874, forward strand.
AAGACTAAAAACCATATGATCACATCAATAGATAAAGAGAAAGCATTTGGTAAGATTTAATATCCATTTATGATAAAAGCCCTCAAGAAATGGTGAAAAAAGAAACATACCAATTCAGCAAGAGGAAGATATGAAAGCAATCCAAACTGTAAAATAAGAAGTAATATTATCATTATTTGCAAATGACATGATAATATACACAGAAACATAAGACCTGAACCATAAAACTTCTGCAAGAAAACATAGAAGATCCTTGACATCATTCAATGGCAATGATTTTTTGGATATGACATCAAAAGCAAATGCAACCAAAACAAAAACATCCAACTGAAAAACTTCTGAGCAACAAAGGAATCTATAAACAAAATTAAAAGTCAACCTACTAAATGGGAGAAAATACTTCAAATCATACATATGATAAGTATTTAATAACTAAAATATATAAAGAACTCAATACAACTCAATAGGAAAAAGTAAGCAATCTAATTTAAAAATGGGCAATGGACATAAACAGACAGCTTTCCAAAGTTGGCATACAAATGGTTAACAGGTCCATGAACATGTGCTCAACATCACTAGTCATCAGGGAAATGCAAATCAAAATCACAATGAGGTGTCATCTTATCCTATTATAAAATTATTATCAAAAAGAAAAGAAAAACAAATGACAAGAATGTAGTGAAAGGGGAATCCTCTTGCATGGTTGGTGGGATTGTAAATTGGGTAGCCACTATGGAAAACAGTATGGAGGGTCCTCAAAAACGTAAAAGTAGAGCTACCACATGATTCAGCTATCCCATGTGTGGGTACTTATCTGAAGGAAATAAAACCACTAACTCAAAAAGATTAATGCACCACCATGTTCACCGAAGCATTACTTATAATAAACAAGATGCAAAAACAGCCCAAGTGCCCATTTTCGGATAAATGGATAAGAAAATGTGGCATATATACACAAAAGAATATTATTCAGCCATAAAAATGAAGGAACCCATTCGTTTGCAACAACATGGATGAACCTTAAAGAGTATTATACTAAGTGAAATGTCAGACAGAGAAAGATAAATATTAAATGATTTCACTTAATGCCAAGTGAGTAAATCTTAAAAGTTCTTATCACAAAAAGAGAAAAAAAATCTTTGTAACTACAGTCATGTACCTCTCAATGATATTTCAGTCAATGACAGACTGCATATATGATGGTATACACACACTCACACTACACAGCATGCATGTGCAACAGGCTAAACCATCAACGGTATTATAATTTCACTACATGATTTTCCCACAATGATGAAGTTGGCTAGTAATGCATTTTTCAGAATATATCCTCATCATTAAGTGATACATGATGGTATGTGTGATGATAAATGTTAAATAAATGTATTTTTATCATTTTTCAATATATATATAAACAACATGTTGTATATAATTACATTGTATACATGAAACTAACATTAACTTTAAAATAATTTTTATAATGTAAAAAATTATAAATAATTGCTTTTTTGAAAGGCAGGCTCAAACAGTGCTGTGTATTAAAGGGGGAAGGCTTGATTCTTTTTCTGGGTTTCATTAACTACTCATGCCTATTTGGCAAATAATAGGTCAACAGAAATACCTTTTATATGTGGGGAAACTGGAGCATATAATTGAATATCAAAAAAAAGTCATACAGAATAATATTTAGCAACTTATCAGAAGATTAATTATCCTATACATGATACATTTAAACTACTCATTAATTTGTGACAAAAGTGTTTTTAAATATTATTTACACATACTAGAAAAAGGAAATATTATATTGTTCCTTCTGTGATATAATTTACTAAACAATGAAATGCCCTAATGTTTTAAGCCAAACACTCTTCTTTGCCTCCCAAATGTTTTCAGAAATAACTTTTTCCTTGTTAATTTCCAAATCTTGGCTGCATTTCCTGCTAATTTCAAACATATGTCATATACGAAATATGTTATTTTTTCAAGCCTAATTTTGGCAGGAGGGGATTTTGGAACGGGCATGAAAAGATTTGGGGACAAACAAACAGGACAGCTTTAAGCTGCCTCAACTCCACAACAATTTTATCTTTTTCATCTATCTCCAGGCCCACAAAGGCAAAGGCAATAATGAGGGGTGAGCAGGCTATAATAAAAATTCCAGCGTGAAGTAAAACATATCATGAAGTTTTATATCTTACCCTGTAGCTTGCTTTACAAAAAGAAACACTCACAAAGAGTAATAAATATTATAGGATATAGAAAGTGAGTGAACTTAAGGCCATGATAACTAGAGTAATATAATACTAATATTATCACTATAGTGTCCTGAAAGTTACAATTAAAAGAAATAAACAGATAAAGCAAAGTAAAAAAGTTCCTTTTAACCTTCAAAAGATTCACTACACTGACAGCATTTGGAAAACAACAGACAGTTTCAATTAAATAAAGTCCACTTTTTTTCAGATACTCTAAAACTGATTTTGTGAAGGACTACTAAGAATTAAACAGATATAATGGATGTGAATTCATATTAACTCTCTAGACCAGTACTGGAGGATCAAGATACATCCTAACACACCTTTTGTTTTTCTTATAAAGATTCATCTTCATCACATAGACAAATAGGAAAAGCAGAAATAAAATTATAAAAAGAAACTGATCTGGAGGCATGAGTCAGGGTTTAATTCTAATTAATTCTAATTCCATCCTTTTCTAAAATAATGGCTTGATTGTAGTAGTCATATTATTCACCCATCCCTATATCTACAACTTTTCAAATGTTACTTTGCAGTACATCAACAGATAGACTATTTTGTCAACCCCGAGACTTGCTTAGCAAATAAAATGTGTAGTAAGTTACATTTTGCCAATTCCAAATATAGTCCTCAAGAGATATGGGACAACTTCTGTACTCTCTCCATAGCCCTTCATCATAGAACATGAGCAGACAACTCTGCTGAGGATGAGACACCTTGACCACAGAGGAGATAATCCAGTGCAGCAGGTGAGGCCCACATCGTATGAGAGCAGAGTCAAGATTAGTCACATCACATAGCCTATTCACATCTGATCACCCATGTGAGAGCCTCAACCACCCAGCTGAGTTACAAATCTATCTATTTTAAGCTTTTGGTTGCTGTTTAATCTTCAAATTTTGATTTTTTTTAATAGCTGATACCTCTAGCTTATTCAGGTAACCTCCTTGTTTAACTGACAGAATAGTGTAGGCAATTAATAACAAGTATCTTTAAGAAATCGATGCAAGTTACTATTAATAAGTTATTATCAATAAGTAACTAGACTCTAGTAAAGTATTAAAATTAAAATCTACATATGATTTCTAAAGATCTGTCTATTTCATCTATTGGAATTAAATATTAAATTTATGCCCAAATACAAAATCTGGCTTAGCTACAGATCAGCAGATGGTACTTATTCAAGTACTGGAGCTCAATTAAAAGATTTGAAAAAATTTTTAAATTCAACAAATAAAATTACTTTTTTATGTCATTGATTTTGAAATGAAGAGATTATTTTAGCAACTAAATTGGTCAATTCACTTTTTTAAAATTTGCTTTCACTTAGACTTAGTTTTAAAATCCCCTTATGTCTAGCATAGACTAGGAGATTTTAGTTTTAAATGGCATCTAGCTATCTGCCTCATCCTTCTCCTAAAATACACGTAGGACCCAGAAAAAGAGATTAAAAAAAGCAACACTAAAAACTCAGTAAATATTCTCTAAATTTGGAGGGAATTTCCTTTATCTATTAAACCAATTCAGCTAAAAGGAATAAAGCAGGCAATGGTATATCTGAAATGAGAATCAATCTGAAAATGAGGATGCTCACATGAAAGGCAGAGAATTTTTCTCACATATTCTCTGACTCTTTGGTTGGAAGGACATACATCCAAACAGAAAAAAAAAATTGATGAGTTATTCCTCATTGATTGGAAGAAGATATGAGATAGTCATAGCAAGTTTTCAGTCTGCCTTCTCAAGACTTCCCAACATCTTTTTACATCATACAAGGTCCCCAAAATAAAAGGACAGTTCCATTACATCACGTGATAGGGAGGAAGAGACTAGAAGAGCATTTTAAAAAGTTGCTTTTAGAAGAATAATATATAGTTCATTAATTCAGATTGCCATGAGTAAGACTAGGGCCTAAGAGATGATATAATTATGGTTTAGCTAGAAGAGACAACTCGGTAAATATTACAAAATAGATACTAACATGTATTCTGGAAACTAAATATAACTGCCCAATTTGGGACAGGGTGGGGGAAAGTTGGTGAGTGACAATTAAGGGCCGCTCCTCAGACTTCACTAACGCCACTAGACTTCACTAACTTCACTAGACGCCACTTCAGACCAGCTAGTTACAATTAAGGGGTTACATGACTACCCTCAAGTTTTATGATTTGTTAAAACAACTCACAGGACTCATGAAAGCATTAGGCTTATTACAATTTTTTAAGAGGAGGGGATACGAGTTTGAACCACCCAAAGGAAAAGATGAATAAGACAATGCTTGTGAGTGTTCCAGATAAATTTTTAATCATCCTCAGGACACATTACTCCCAGCACCAGTATATGACAATAACCTGAAAATAATAATAGCTAAGAAAGTTCACACAAGCTTCCCTATTTTTATTAGAGTTTAATCTTATAGTCATGATGGGTTGAATAATTACCTACACGGTTTAACTCAATTTTCATCTCACATACTTTCTGGCCATCATGTGTTAGGAGAACCCACCATAAGAAGTTCCTTTAACTACTAAATGTGGTGCAAGGAGCCACCTTCACTTGCCAAGACAATTCTGGCAGGAAATCCCAAGGGAACAGAAGTTACCTTTTAGGAATGAAGACAAATGCCAGACCTCTCTTTGAAGCAGAGCCAAATTCTTTATTACACAGTCTTATTGGTCCATCTCTAAAAGAATTGATCTTAAAACTGACTGGATGGAATAATCTGATTGGTCAAAATGGATCATGTTTCCATCCCAGTGGCGGGACTATGGGGTGACAGATTCACAGGTGAATCGGTGGTGGGTAACCCATGAGAAATACACAATAATGTAAAAGATAATAATAATAATAATAATAATAATAATAATAATAATAATAATAATTTAAAAGCACAAAAAAATGTCCAGACTTTAAAAACTAATAATGGTCTTATGGTAGACAAAAAGAAATAATTCTAAAAACCGTATAACAAGAAAAAAGCGAGAAAGTTCTCAGGAGGAGCGATGAAACTAGAAGAACACACGTGATGGTCAGAAATTACTGCAAGCCACAGCTGTTGACTACAGCTGATCACAAACATTACTTCATGATGTAAAAATATTACAGCACTGTTTACAAAAGCTAAGATATGGAAACAAGCCAGATGCCCAAAAACAGATGACTGGATCAAAGAGATGCGGTACATATACACAATGGAACACTATTCAGCAATCAAAAAAGATAAACACATGCAATTCACAGCAACATGAATGGAGCTAGAAGGGATCATGCTAAGTGAAATATGCCAGAAAGAAAGAAAAATATTGAATGGTTTCACTTATAGCAGGAATATAGGGGAACAAAATGAGAGAGAGATATTTAGTGAGGAAGGGGGATAATAAGGGCTCAAAACGGGGGAGAAAAGAGCACAAGGGACTATGGTGACGGTTCATGGATGAATTGGTGATGGGTAACCTATGGGGAATACACAATAATGTAAAAGACATAAATAATAATAATAATAAAAGAAATTTAAAAGCACAAAAAAAAGTTCAGACTTTAAAAACTAATAGTGGTCTTATGGTAGATAAAAAGAAATAATTCTAAAACCCTATAACAAGAAAAAATCAGCTAGAAATCTAAGTAAAACATTTTAGGCAGGTATAAAAGAAAAATATTTGAAGGATATGGTTTCAATAAATACATGTCTGTAGTATGAACTTTAAAATATAATTTTTCCTTTTCTTCTGTCCTTTGAACTATAATGCCTAATAAATAAAACTGTTTTCATTTGTTTAAGAATAAGCCTCAGTTTTCTTATTTATAAAATAAGGTTATTACTTATCTCACATACAGAATTATTAAGAGGATTAGAGAACATGCTTGTAAATAACAAGCGCAAGACTAGCATGTAATAGACAGTATCATAATGATAGGCTGTTGCTACTTCTGCTTCTGCTCCAAATTAAAAGCCACAGTTCATACACAGTAAAGTGAGATAACTAAATTAGAATGATCGCTATCTAAGAAAAGCAGAACTCAGAAGAATCAGTTTTGGGTGTGTTTGGTGTTAGAATGAGACAGCAGTAAATAAAAGAAAGATTTAAACTGGGAAACAAAAACCCTGATTTCATGCTTCTTTCCAACCTGTTTATGTACTTGCAAACACAGGCACCTATTTTACTTCTTTCGGGTTCAATTATTATACCTATACAATAGGAATAATAATATGTTCTGTACTATAATACTGGATTGTTGATGTGACTTTTGAGAGAGAAATGTTGAGAAAGTATTTTACAAAAAAATGGCACTATTAGTTGTCTATCTCTTGCTTTATCCATATATAAGAAATTTTACAGAGTTAAGGCAAACCGTAAACTTCAATTGCTCACAAAATTATAGTGTCAAGGGAAAAAAAGTTTTTATTACTCCACAAATGTGAGAAATGTCTTGCCACATTAAAAAAAGCAAAAAAAGTTCAAGATAAATCTAGTAATTTGTTATGTCAAGGGATAAAATTTATGATTAAAATATAAGAAAAAATAGATGGTTGTAAGCTTTATATACAGCAATATTAATAGCAGAACTAATCGATGCCAATTCTGCTGACAGGAATGTTGATACTAGCACAGTGTAATAGGATTATGAACACCATCTTCTTAATACCGGAGTTCCAAGTTGCATGTGAACAAATTTCTTATGCCATATAAGATATATTTTGTTCCATTATATCAAGGATCACATCATTTAAACAATCACTTTTAGCCTGAAAGAGTTATTAGAACTTCTACGTTGTGCCTAAAGAACAATCGAGGTCCCCTGACAAACCTCCTCATAATTAAGAAGTATCTTCTCTTTTCCACTGAAAATGTCAACTGTGTTGATACAGTTTCCCACATAGCCTGAGCACTATTTCAAAGAACATTGTTTCAAAATGAAACCCCCAACATGGAGATTTTTTAACTCATCTTAACTCTTTCATCTCTGTAAGCCCTCACATTAAATCAGTTATTTAAATCTCCAGTATTGCTCCTTAACCTGTCTCTCAAATTTGCTTTATCTCCATTTCCTCTGTCACCATCACAGTCCACATCATCAGCTTTTGCCAAAACTCTGTCTTCTCCAGTTTTTTTTTCTCCTTTCAATCTAGCCTATAAATGCCCATTTATATCCCTAAAATACTACTTACATCCTATCATATCCTGGCCCAGAACCCTATAATCCAGTTGATCCTTTGACTCCAGAGGAGGGACTTTTAAAAAGCATTGATGTCCAAGTTCTGCCTTAAGAGGTTCTGATTTAATTCATCTGGGACGGATCCAAGGACTTTTCCTTAGAAGTTCCTCGGTGTTTCTAATGTGCATCCAAGTTTGGGAACCACTACAGTGGTCCTCTATTGCCTCTTAAGGCAAACTACACTTCCTGGAGAAGACAGGAGGTTCTCTGCACAGATTTCTTTGACCTTTCTGTGTGCTCATCACTTCTCAGAGGTGTGACTTGCTTCTGGTGGCCATCAACACATACTCCTCTCTTCTGATTATGGCCTTAAGTTTCTAACTCCTACAGAGAAAAAAGGAAGGGCTTAGGAGTTTCTACCCTGTGAGGTAGCCAATAGCTGGTGCCAATTGTGGGGGTATGAGTGCCTATTCCCTTGTCCGGGAGGAGTAACTTAAATTTCAAAACTCCATGGCAGGAACAGGCTGAGTCAGGGACTTTACATAAATACAAAACATCCCTTGTTTGCCAATTTTTGTTTCTTTCCCTTCATTCTCTTCCGCGTTTCTTCCAGGGGCATATCCTTATGGAATCACTTGCACATGAATCTTCATTACAGAGTCTGCTTATGGAGGATGTAAGCTTGCTTGACATCTTGGTCAAAACAGTTCATAACATGGTCCCACTATGCTTTCTGCAATTACCTATCATCCACCAGGTGTACCTGCTTTCCCATCCATACCACTCTTTAAGTCCACTGCCCTTCACTCACAAATGCCTTTTCCCTGCCTCTGTGACGATCAAAATGGCCTTTACCTTTCAAAAACAGCTTCTAGATATTTCCAATCCCATACATTGCCAAAGACCCAACCCAAAACAGGTGGGTTGAACTAGTGCTGCCCCCCTATCAAATTTGCCCTGACAATTCTAGCACATATAACTCAGTTGTATTCTCTAACTCTTCTATATTTAATATCAAATCCACTCATTTGCTAACTTATTTGACTAATATTTAAGTTATTACAATGTACCAGGAACTGTGTTCATCATATGGAATAATATGGTAGACTATTTCTGCTGTCACGGAGTTTACAGTCAAGGTAAGGGTACAGTTATTATTAAAAAAATCACACAAGCAAATGTTAATTTATAACCATGAAAACTTGAGATGGAGAGATGTAGCATTGTACAATATCTATAATAGAATGTCTTTGAAGAAATAATGACCCGTAATTATTGTCTAGTTTTTGTCTTAGGGGTTGTTCTTGAAGCCCTCCCAAAATTGCACACAAATTTTTGAATTCTTCCTTTAATAAATTTTCAAGTAGTTCATGACTCCAAATTTTGCACAATGCCAATATTGTAAACAATGCTCTATTTATTATATTGCCTTCTGCATGTGCCTCTGTACATAGAAATGTTAGCAATTGGTATGTATCTGATACCATTTCGTAAGTATTATATTAGACATATGTTCACCACTAACCAAATATTTGTTTTCCTCTCTGTTTTCAGCCTGAGTTTTTCTACTGACTCAGACTCTCAAAAATAAATAGAAAAATGTCTTTATTTCCTTTAGTGAGCCCATTCTGAGCAGTTGTGGGTGGGGTAAAAAATGATTATCTTGCTTTTGTTTGGGTACCAGGAAAACAAGAGCAACAAAACAGGATTTGCATGTTAAAACCTGTTCATGTTAGACTAGGGCCAAACTGCTGTCACTACATTGCTTTAGAATTCTTTTTCTTCAGGGAGTTAACACTTTCATTCTAGAACCTCCCTACTGGTTCCTCCATCCCTAAACCTTAGCCACACTAAAAGTACATTACCGAGTAAAAGCAGAAAAGGTTAACTTCATACATAAGTATTCAACTTAAAAGAAAAACAGGAAAAACATTAATGTCATTGGAAAATATTTGTAACTGTACACACACAAAACTACCATCTTGATATGTAGAGACCACAGATGAGCATACATTTGTATATACTAGAAATAAATATACCTCCAATATGAATAATTCTAAATTTATTTATTTATGTTACAGATAAACAAATGTATTTACTAATCATTGGCTACTTCTACTTGAAATTCTCGATTTAGAATTCTTTTCAAAGAACAAAATAGATTAGCAGAAGCATGTCAAAGAACCTACCATTATAAAAAGTAAAGATATGCGCTCAAATTAATACTAACAACAAAAAAAGGCAGGCTTGCTGATCTTTGGATTATTAATACATTAAAACTAAGAGTTGAAAATAAGGATATATATATATATATATACACACACACACACACACACACATTTAAGCCAAAATCTTGTCCAATATATTTCTGAGATATTGTTAAAAGTGTAGCAATTTAAATGACTGTACTTGAATCTCAGATCTGAAATAATTCTGCAAAATATGCAAAACACAGGAAAATATTAAAATGATACATTTCAATTGGATAATCAAAGGAGAAAAATGCTTCAAATTTATCATATGCATTCATCAAAGATCTACAGAAGTAAAAAAATTGGTATAATTCCACATTCTTATTTCATGCTTTTCTTAAATGTTATGCTAATATAGGCTGTTATTGGACTATCCTGAACAAATAACACCAGGTACACACGTCACTATTTTAATAAATTGTCATTCTTGCATGATCCAGGAATCAAACACCAAATTCTAAAAATTTTATTTTCTCTTCCTAGAGGTTGGTTGCCAGCCCTTGTTCCCACTGTACTCCTGCATAGCACTTCCATCATAGGAATGCAAGCAAAGGAAGGAAGGTTAGCTGCAAATAATACTGATGCTTAATAACAACCCAGATATAAAGTAGACTAGCTGAAATCTATATAAATTAAATGAAAACAAGATTTAATTTACAGTTTCTTACTTATGGCTTTCCTGTATTGTTAGCATATGTGATCAAATGTATGTTAAGTTATATACTAGAAGCCAAGCCTCAAAGTGACTTTAGGAAGGAAGGATTATTTCTAAATCGTTTCTCATACAGGGAATGAGTCACCTAACATTGCCATCAATTGCTTCTATTTTTAATGTCTTTGAACCTACATCAGTGTTTCTTAATAGGAATTCTCCATGCTAACTCTATGCTTTCCTTTGTTGTTTTAATGCAAGTAAAGGAAAAAATATTTTGCCATAAGGTTAGCATTGATTTAACTCTCATTTTTAAGTAATATATTCTTAAATATCAGCATTTTAATTATTAATGACAAATTATCTGCTATACACTTCCTGAGTGATGATTAAGCAATATATGGAAATCCCAAAGCGGACAAATGCTGACCTCAAACAATAAACATTAATTAACTACTTTAACCAAAAAAACTAAAAAACTCTGAGTATCTTTCATGACATAATAGAGATGAAGGAAACCGTTAGTCCTGTCTTTTGCAACTTCTCTGTATGGAACTCTCATAAGTACTAAAAGATCATCATAATTTTTTTTCATTCCTTAATGACAGTTTTAGCCAAGGTATGAGAATGAAGATGGTGGTAATCATAGTACAAAGGATATGGGCAATAAATATGATGTAGGAATTTTCATATGCGGATTATATATATACTCTGACATTGGAAAAGTGCTATGGATAAAATGATGTCTAGAGACCTGCAAAAGGCAGCTTAACTGTGCCCCAAGAAAGCTCACTTAGCTGTCACTAGCCAGGAAAGCTCACTAAATGCAGTGGGATAAATACTCATTGTCTGCTGAAGTGTAACATTATTCAAATAGGATTCATACTTGAATTATACGCAAATAAAACAAAACAAATACTTTTCAGCAACATGGATTTTTTTTTAATAGGCATATTAAATTCTTCACACACCCACCTATCACACACACCCAGCCAAGGCACTACTCCAGTAAATTTGATTAAGCCTTTTGTAGAATTATGACTTGGAGAGCTTCTTAAAGGAGAAAAGGATTGAACGCCAGGTGGGATTTGGCCAAAGCAGTCACAGCTCTGGTTGTTACCCCTCATAATCCATCTTACTGAATCAAAAAGCAAACTGTGAACAGCTTAGGCAGTTTGTTTGAAGATACACTCCTGTCTTTCTAGGAGGGATTAAGTCATGGCTACAGTTTGTTTAGAAAATGATTATCCATACGAAAATTATTAAATTCATGTGGTATCTTTTTGAGCCAAAACATTTTATAACTTTTTATTGTTGAATCATAATGATAACAATGACACAATCTCTATACTGAAATATAGACCCTTTCCACAGTCTTTCAAAACACTGTCGAATTATTCACAGTTGTCATAAAAATATGGAAGATGTTAATTTTCAAACTTTTAAGTAATAAGGTTTCAGGTTTTTTAAAGAAGGAGGAATTACAGCAATACTGAACATGGAGAGAAAGGGATTTTTAGCATTTATTACATAAAGGTGGCCTCCACGAAACTCACATTCATATCCTGCTGCAACAGGGGAAAGAAATTAGGTGGCTCAGAGTTTGAGCCAGAAGGAAAGAATATAGCCAATTCTGTGATACATTTCAGGAGTAAAGTGTTTTCTCAAACACTAGTGTGATACTAAATTTTTATGATGGTAAACGGATCTCAATCTTGGGATACAGAATAATCTATATATGCAATCTGCCTCCTCTGTTTCATCAAAAATTGCTCTTTTTGATTCTCAAGGTTTTTTTGATATTCAAGTAACATTTGAATTGAGATAGAAGGTAGGTAATCATTCAACAAACATAAGTGGTTGGTATGCATCATGGTCTTAGAAATGGATACATTCTTTTTTTTTTTTTAAGAATTTTATTTATTTATGTATACAAGCTGGGGCACAGGCCAGAGGCGCTGGGCGGCAAGAGGGTTCACCAGAGACAGAATGGGGAGCAGAACAGGCAGATCAGAAATACACTGCTGAGGGGAGCAGCGGGCAAGGCAGGAGAGGTCTGCTGCACCATGTGGGATTCTCCCTGGCTGGGTGTCGAACCTGCATCGCTCACGGCCGACAGCTCCACAGGGCAGCGCTCAACCGCTGCACCACTGGGGAGGCCCAGAAATGGATACATTCTTAAAAGTATACAACCTACCAACACTTATTCAAGAAGAATGAGAAAATCCCAAAAGCCCAATCACTAGTAAGGAAAATGAAACACTAACCAAAAGTCATCCAAAAAAGAAAGTTCAGGACCAAATAAATTGACTGAAAAATTATACCAAATTTTCAATGATGATTATATATCTATCCTTTACAAACTCTCCTAAAAAACAAGTATAGTAGAAGCTTACTAACACATTGTATGAGGGCAACATTACTCTGATTCCAATCTCCAGAAAGACATCACAGAAAAAAAAAAATGGAAGCAAGAGGTAATATCTCTAATGAAAATAGATGACAATTCATAAAAAAAAGTTAACAAGTTGAATTCAACAATATGTTAAAATAATCATAAACTATGATCTAGTAGGATTTACTGCAGGGATGCAAGGATGGCCCAACATGCACAAATTACTCAATATGATATACTACATTAACAAGATGAGGGATAAAAATCATATGATTATCACAACAGACATAAAAGCATTTATGAATCAATACTAATGTATGATTTTAAAAATTGTGCATAAAAGGAAAGTATCTCAACAGAATAAAGACCATGTATGACAAATCCAACACTACCATTATATTCAGTGGTGAAAAATTGAAAACTTTTCCTCTAAAGGCAAGAATAACACAAGAGTGCCAACTATTACCACTATTACTCAGCCTAGTATTTTATGTCTTAGCCATGGCAACAAGACAAGAAAAAGAAATAAAAGGAATCTAAATAGAAAAGAAAGGAGTAAAACTGTCACTACTTGCAGACGATGTGATTTTATACATAGGTAATCCTAAAGACCTAAAAAACCTATTAGAAATAAATGAGCAGGGTAAAATTGTAGGCTACAAAATTAATATACAAAAATTGGTTGCATTTCTATACACAAATGATGAACCATTAGAAATTAAAATCAAGGTAACAATCCTGTTTTCAATCTCAACAAAAGAAGTTTAAAGACATGTATGCTGAAAACTTAAAACACTACCAAAAGACATAGAAAAAGACACAAACCAAGGGAAATATACCCTGTGCTCACGGATTGAGAAATTAACATTTTAAAGACAACTTTTTGTGTAAAGCAATATACATATTTAATGCAATTCCTGCCAATTATTCAAAGGGATTCTTCACAGAAGAATCTAAAAATCATAAAATTTAGTTCCATTTACAAAAAACATCAAATAACCAAAATATTCCTAAGAAAATGGAGGATTTACACTCCCTAACTTCAACCTATACTACAAAGTGATTGTACTCAAAATAGCAAGAAATTAGAATAAAAACAGATATACCCACCAATGAAACAGAAGTGAGGGTAAGAAATATCCCCATGTGTACATGGACAAATAATTTATGTCAAAAGCTAAGAACATGAAGTGGAATAAGGAGAATCCCTTCAATAAATTATGTTGGAAAACTGTACAGTCGCATGCAAAAGAATGAGACCAGACTACTATTTTATACCATACACGAAAGTTGACATTTTAAAGGATTTAAGACTGGTAAATAAGACCTGAACCCATAAAATAAGAAAATATAAATGACAAACTTTTTAGTGATGTCCTTGTGGATATGTCTCCAACAGATAAGGAAACAAAATCAAAGATAAACAATACAACTACATTTAAAAAAAAAAAAAGCTTCTATACAGCAAAAGAAACCATCATGAAAACAAAAAGATATGCTACTTAATGGGGAAAGATATTTGCAAAATGTCTATCAGAGAAGGGGTTAATATCCAAACTTCATAAGAACTCATAAAAATAAAAAACAACATAAAAGCTAACCAATTTTTAAAAATGAGTCAAGGATTTGAATAGAAAATTCACCAAAGAAGACATACAGAGGGCCAACAGGTACATGACACAAAATCATGTTCACCATCGCTTGGTGTTAGAGAAATGCAAATCAAAACAACAACGACATAAGGCTATCTCACACTGTGAGAATGGCTAGTGTCCAAAAGACAAAAGCCGAGTGTTGGTAAGGGTGAGAAGAAAAAGGACCTCTAATACACTGTCAGTAGGAATGCTATTTGGGGCTGCCAATATGGAAAACAGTACGGGGATTCCACAAAATATTAAGGGCAGAAATATAATATGATCTAATGGTCCCACTTCTGGGTATTTTTGCAAAAGAGAGATATGCACCCCATGTTCATCAAAAACAGTTTTCACAATAACCAAGAGTTGAAAACAGCCTGCCAGGGGAGTAGATAAAGATGTGGTATCTATACACAATGAAATGGGGCAGGTGGGCAGGGGTTAAGGGAGATTTCTGAAATTCTGATATTTGCAGTAACTTCAATAGACCTAGAGTGTATTATGCTAAAAGAAATAAATGAAGAAAAATAAGTAGCATATGATCTCACTCATACCTGGTTAATAAAGAAAAAAATGAATAAACAAAACCTGTAAGCGTACACAAACAAAATAGCAGTTACCAGAAGGGAGGGCTACGGGATAAGCTAAACATACAATAGGATTCAATTCTATGACCACAGATGGAAACTACTTTTGGTGATGAGCATAATGCAGTATACATGAATGTTGGCATATGTCTGTGTACCTATATAATGTCATAAACCAAAGTTACTACAAATAAGATAAAAGGAAAAACAAAAGGCCTGAAGACCTGTCTTCTGGAAAACCTCACAACCTGCTGTCCTGGAACTTGCAGGGCATAACAAACAGCTCTGCCTCTACCCTCAATCCACCATGCCAGTGCCTTCAGAGCCCTGTACCTGGAGTCTCCACCAACAGTTCATACTAGACTCACTGCCAGGTCCCACTGGAAGTTAAAGCTAATATTCGTGCTTCTGAAAACAGCCAGCAGACTGTATTGTGCTCACGGCACAGGTCGAGTAGAAAGTTAAAGATGAAGACCCCTTAATTTAGTGCACGACTTGCACTTTGGCTTCTCACTGTCCTGACTTCCTAGGCACTGGCAAGGCCCACGCGGTTACTGCATCAGAGGCCACAGTCCATTCTTTAATGTCGGCCCTTCACGACATCCAAAGCTCTAGACTTGTTCATTCCGGTCCTCAGAGCCACCCCATCAGTAATACTAGCATCTCTGCACAGAATAGATGAGATCTGGGGCAAGGCAGGGCACTGGCAACACAATCAAAGCAAGAGGAAGCCTTCACAGTCCTCAACATTGTCACAATGTTGATTGCTACGATCACCTGCAGAATTGGGTGGGCTGCCCAAGCACAGCGGGCTCAAGTGGCAGCACTGCAGACACGGTCCAGACCCAAGGTTTCTGAGAGTGCCTTCTGAGGCTGCAGCCAGGCCTGGGGTTGTGGTTGGGGGACAGCGAGGAGAGGATGTGAGATGCCAGGCCCACAAGCTGGGATGGAAATGGCAGACAACCGAGGACAGCACCACCACACGGCGGGGGAAAGGCACTCGGGCTTCCAGAAACCTCGCCAGATAGAACTTTTGAAGTTTATCTCACCTCTTGTCGCAGAAATGATGTAGGCAGAATCCAGAAGCCAAAACCGAGAAACCCGCCAAGTTCTGGGCACCACTGCTAAGAAGCCAAACACCTCAGCTCTCGGGCCCCGCCTCGGCGGAAGGCCCCGCCCCTGACGTGACCCCGCCCCCAGAGCGCGCTGGGCGGGGCCTCGGCCCCGAAATCTTTCCGTTGCTCCGGGGCTCCTAGAACCTTCTGCCTGCACACCTTGGATGAGTAGGCGACGTCGTGGGTCCTCAGGAAAGGTAAACAGTCAAGCTGAACTCCAAGTCAGTGTCAGAAGTCTGAGGAATTGGAAAGCGAGGACGTCAGCTTGGGCGGGTTGCGGAAAGCAGCCCAGGAGGCTTCTCAGCGTAGGAGGGAAAGAGGAAAGGAGGAGCGGCGGTTCCCGCTTTGGTTTTGCTGTTTTTCTGGAGTCCTTTTGATGAGGCAGTCGCACATGACTTCTCAGTCCCCTCTGGTGGTCCAAGACACACATGCTCAAATGAGGATAAGGAGTGTGAAGGAGGAGGTAGGAGAGCGAAGTCGGTACGTGGAAAAGGGAATTAAACAAGAAACCAGCTCCTGAGCACCACTAACACAGGAGCTCTCTTTGCTTCCCGACAGGTGCTTAAGAGTAACAGGTGGATGGTGGGAGCCCCTGAGTAATTCCTCGCTCTTCCATTTCCCCGTCTTTCCCCGGCAGAGCCCTCCACCAAATGGGTATTTCCTACAACTGTAAGCTTCAATCCATAGCATGATTCTGGACAGGAAGCCAAAACTGGAGCAGGCATTCATTCAGCTTCTGGAAACAGTTCCTCTATTGTCTTAAGCGCATCTTTGCCCCATTCTCAGTCCATGTAAAGTGGTTTTCTTTCCCCAACACTCTCATATTAAGAATGTGACTCAGATGTGACTCAAAAAATCCTATCATTGTTTTGGTAACAGTGATTGATCAGGAATGGGCATGTGAGGAACTGGAGATTATAAGACACCAGGGGTCTTTTAAAGAGAGTAGTGGGAGAGACACCTGTTTTAGTCTCATCTGAAGCTTGGGGGATCTAGCTATGAACTTGCCAGACAGAATGTCTTGAAGAAATGGAGAGAAACTGAATCATGATGGCATCAACTGAACCCCAATATGAACTGTGAACCCTAATCGTGAACCCTGCTACTTGATACCACCCTTAGTACCAGACTTTCTCTGGTACCTGAGTGAAAATTCTCTTTTGACTGAGTACAGTTGCATTTACGTCATCCAAAAATTACCTACAATAAGAGGGGATTTTTGATCCCTGGCTTCCTCTTCAGTGTGCTGGCTTCCATGCAAGCACACTCAATCTATGTATTTCCTTCTCTGTCATTCAGGTCACCCTTCTACAAGAAGAATAAAGAAACCTAGTAGAAAGGATTGGAAAGATTAAGTCAGACTCAAAGCCCCCATTTTAAAGTCACTACTGGGGACCTTTTATTTATTTAATTTAGTCTTATTGCCAAGCAAACATGTTGAGAAAGAGAAACAGCCTCTGTTATTGAGTCTGTTGTGGCTGGACATCACGGGATTTCATTGCCCATGCCCATGTGGCACATTGAAAGACCAGTGAGTGCACAGTCTTTGTGCCAGGTGTGAGCAATGTAGTGTTTTTCAAAACTTCCCAAGATAATGGATCTTGGCAGTTTGTCATGTGAGCAAACATCATTTTATCCCTTAAAAAACTGTGGTGACTCCTAGAGTTCTTGCACACAGAAACCATCTACTACTGAACAAACTCATTGTTTCTCAGGTCATTGGAGGCCCAGCTACCTTTAAGCAACTTTCCTTCTTTCAATCCAACATCTTCATCAATGTCCTGACTCTGCTTTCCTGGGAACATCCAGCTAAATATTCTCCCACATGGGAGTCAGTATAGGACAATACCTCACAATTTCGTTTGTGGGGTCAGGAAATGTGACGGCCATTAATAATCCCATGGTACCAAAAACCCAGAAGTTCCTATTAAACAGAAGAGGAAAATTAACTTTAATCCTTCTGTAGTCCCCATTGGCAGGGAGTAGAAACAGCAATCAGTAGCTTTATAACTTATACTGTCTCAGATGAACTTGGCCTAAAGCACAGCCACAATTCCCACACAGGAAAATTACCCATTCTTGTCCTTGTTAACCCAACCTCCCTCCAGCAGTGAAACACCTGCTAATCTTGCAGTGATCAATTCCTTCCCTGTCTGTCACTATCAGGAAGAAAGAAAAAGAACTTGAGTCTATTGATGTAGTTTAGGGGACAGCTTCCACAAGTCTCTGAACTGCCACTTGGCCTCTCTAATGAAGACCAAATGTGTCCTTGTGACCCTAGGAAAATAACAGCCTAATTTTGGCGTTGATCCAGGGTCAATGGATTTTCTAGATGAAATGTGTCAAGAAAGAAACCCCTTTTCATTGCCTGGGCCCCTTCTTTGAGACTGATGGTTAAGGCACAGGTCTGCATTAAGCCTTAGTGAAGGCATTGAGGAATCTTACCCCTTTGGCAGTTCCTGTACCAATGAAATTCACAATGCTTGAAACTGGCATCTGAGATCCACATTCCCAATCTGTACCAATGTACCAGTTAATTCATGCATGTTGTTTGCCCTGACGTTAGGTTCAGAGTGTGAGTTCAAGCTTGTAAGAATTCTGACAGCTCATTCCCATTGTATCCTATGTCTTTGACATTTTTCAGTTTCCTCACCATATCATCCTGAAATTACACAACCCTTTGATCCCTGAGCATGTACACAAAATGTTTGAAATCTTTCTTCACAGAAACAGCCTCACCTCTCTAGACATTGTTCAGCTGATACACAATTCCACTTCATGTAACAATTTGTTTTCACATTGGAACAGGAATCTGGGAAAAGTAAAGATGGTTCTAGATGCAAAAAAAAAAAAAAGTATGGCATCACTCCTGGATAGTGCTGTCACCTTATTTGGACAAGTCACTTCCTAGATATGCTGAGGATGCAAAAACACTCTCATTACTTCATCTATTCTTGCTCTGAATGCAAGCGTTAGGCACCAGGTGTAACTTGATGTTTTACTCCAGGCCAGTATCTATTCCCACTAAAGTACCTCATCTCTTTTGGTTGGAAGTCTGCAGGTCATTGGCACATGGAAAACTTCTGGAATGGTACTTACATACTCTTAAGTTCACCATTACTGGTTGACTTATTTTCTCTAATTTTCATGCTGTGAGAATCAAATTTGAAATGATGAAAAATCTATATTACATACATTAATAAGAGCAGAAATTGTACCTTCTAGCCCATAGGCTTTGCTTCCTCCTATTTGCTAAGTGCAATTGTCTGTATAGGAGGTTCTTCACTTCTGTAGTCTAGATATAGAACTGAGTGGAGAGTATGCTGAGACCAGGGTGAGTCATATTTTGCCCAGGTTTTCCTACCCTTTAGTCCTGAAGACTAAGAGGGCAAGTGAGATGATTCTAAGAGTTCCTTTCCCATTACCACTCATAGTAAACTCACATCACCTTATATCCAGGCTACTTCCCTCCTCCCTTTCAATGCTCCACACTTATTGATATTTTTCTGACCAGCTGCACCTCCATGCAGCCTCAAACAGTTTTCACTTTGATGACATAGATATGGTTGAGGTAAAGGTCTGCTTGTCACCTTAATCTACTTTTTCTTTAGTGTATTGAGCAGAATGTCCTAAAATAACCCTGGTTTTAGGAAGACTTCAAAGAAGGCTTCAATTCCCCACTTTTTAATGTTCACAACCACCTGAAATTAATCTTCCCATTGAGTGTAGGTTGGACTTCATGAGTTAGTTCTAAAACAAGAGAAAGGTCATGGGTGTCATTTCATTTATTCATTACTAAAGATTGTAACTTCTGTCTTGCTAGTAGACTCCCAGCTTTGATGAAGCAAGCTGCCATATCAGAATGACCCACATGACATGGGCATGGAAGTGAGGCTCCAGCTAACTCCAGCCTATAGAAAACAAGGAATTGAGGGCCTTGAAGAAATGAACCCTTCCAACAACTAAGTGAACACTGAAGTGGATCCTTGATCCTTCCCCATTCAAACCTTCAGAAGAGACCCAAGCCCTAACTGATACCTTGACAGCCTTGTGAGAGACCCTGAAGCAGAGAGCCAGGTAAGCCTTGCCTGGATTCCTGACCCACAAAAACTGAGATAAAAATGTTTTTTAAAAATGCTAAATGTTGAGGCATTCATTCCACAGCAGTAGATTATGAATAGAGCCTAAATTACTACTCTATTGGTGTAAGATGTAGAATGGCTTTATTATAGGCACCAAAGAGGGACGCAAGCTCCTTGACAAATTCCTGCATACAGTGTCTTCACACTCAAGACTAATCACACTTTCTTATTCTGGAATATATCATTGTGTTCTACAAAGCCCTGGGTAGCCTCCAGAAGCAGGATCTAGGTCGGGTTGTGTTGGATGGAGTGAGTGGCCAGTGTGGAGTCATAAGTAGGGATGATGGTGTCATTCTTGCCCTCTGATTCTCTTCCTCTCCCACTTAATCCACTATTATATTTTCCTTATTCTTTGATTCATCTTCTCCCATTTTCTGAGTGATTGTCTGTTCAAAATCTCTGTAAGTAATGCCCAGGTGATCATTTGACCTTGCAATATTGCTATTAGGCTAGACATCCTGAAGATATTCCCAAAAGAATAGCTCTTCACTTTCATTTCCATTACTTGAGGATTCTCACAAGCATGGAGACCTTATTGTGGAACTCAAATCGTATCTTTCAGAAACTTTAACACCCCACACATCACAGATTTTTTTACCCATTACCTACCTATTCTCTAGACTCTGCCCTGACCAACCAAGTTCCACAATAGCAATACTCATTCATACAAAACTTCTCAGTGATCACCCACCTGTCAGATACTCTGGAATCAGCAACATTTTCTAAATGAAATTAAGCTGGTATTTATCAGAAAAAGGAAATGTATATCCCTGATCCTTTTCAGAGATACAGGTTCTATCCTTCTTCCTGCTTTTAATAGAGCAAAGTAAAGGGAGAGAATGAACTGCTCTCCATCCTCATTAGGGTAAGGAAGAAAGTAGGGGACATGGCCCAAACCACAAGTTTCCTAGAGGAGAGAAGGGCTCCTGGGAGTAGATGATATTTATTCTTCTCCAGGAAGCTCAAAGGGAAGATTTTTCTAACCTTGGGGCTTAAATACTCCCACATCTAATTCCACAATATACTGGAGGCAACAAGGAAGAGCTCTGGCTATATTCTGCTGGAGTAACCCACCCTATAAATCTATATAGTGAAGGAGCAGGTGAAAGACAGTTTAGGGAAAGTTCTGGACTTTTAAGGTTTTTTTACACACTGGAAAGGCCTGAAAGTTTTTATTCTTTCCATTAAATAGTTAAGAGTCTAAAATACAAAAAAAAAAAAAAATCTCCACAGAATCTAATAAAGGACTCCAGTGTCAAACTGAGATGGTCACTGTGTCTCCCAACTAAGGACTGGTTAGCTTTCAGTAGCGAAAAGACAAAATCATTGAGAACTGAACTAACCCCCTCCTCTCCCTATACACAAGTCCTCAAATACCCATAACCCATGCTCCCATGCAGTACACAGAGAATACCACTCTATTAAAAGAATCATTTATTGAAGAGAACCAGTCAGTGTTTTGGTTGTGCTAAAGAAAATTTGTCCTGGAACTTTTTCAGCAGAGACTGAATAAATTCTATGAGGAAATTTATTCTTCCTGAAAATGCTGGAGAAGAGTTTTCTGTTTGAATAAACGTCTCAAATTTCTCATCACAGTGCCCTCATCAGGGGGGAGGGTGGCTGAAGAGACCTGACATACTTGATGTACACAGATGGGGGTTGGATGATGCAAGCACTCCCGGAAGGATGGGGAAGGGTGTGGACTCTCCCAGAAAAGCTGGCCCGGAAAGGCCACAACTTTCTGAGGATATCTTATCCTGCCTCCATCCTGTCTAACATTTGAAAGATAGCTCCGGTTAGCAGAGGCAGCTTCTTTGCTGCTGTACTTCATACTTGCCCATTCCCTTTGTTGCGGGTCAGATAGAGTCCCTTCATTTAAGGGATGTCCCTTGCTGGGCTCTATTTTTGCCTTATGTCTTAGTATTGAGCCATCAGATTCATACATACATGCCACTTTTTCCTCTAGGATCTTCCCAATGGTTTTCATAAGCTCAATCGCTTCAGGAGATTCATAACTCATAAAGACAGATGCACTTTCAAGTGGGTCTTGATGCTGTGCAAAAGTTGACATGAACTTGACTTTTTGTGGGGAACTTTCCCGTCCTGTGTTTCTTCGTTTGCAATCAAGCCACTGAAGTAATTGCCTCATCTTTTTCCTGAGGTAACTTTCAGTAGAAAACTGTTCATTCTCTGACAGAGACAGGGAAGTGTCCTCTAATTCTCCATACTCAACAGAATCTCTCTTCTTTCTGGCTTTCAATGTCCCTCCACTTCCATGTGAAGTGAGGACTTCAAATGGTCCCCCTCCTTTGAAGGCCACTCTCTTTGCATCTGTTGAGAATTTATTATCCTGGCACCTCCTTAAGACTTGTTTAGGGATCATAGTCTCCTGTTGCTGTTTAATACTCAAGTGGGCATGCAACTCCTGGGAAGCTTCCATGTCCCTACTGGAGATGCTCTGGACATGAGTCTGTGAGGACTTAAGGGTAAGGTTATCTGAAGAAAAGGGCATATCATTGTGTTGACCTTGGGCTTTGCTCTGTTCCCCACTCTCCAGTTTAAACTTTAATTCGTCAAGGAGCTGTTTTTCAAAGTCGTCTGCTTCATCATCTCTGATATCCGATATTTTTGTTGAGGGGCATTCAGTGGTCAGGGTGGTTTCTGCTTTAATCGTATTGATATTTATCTCTTGGAAACTTCCTGTCTCTGTAGTTGTCAAGATGTCACCAGATTGTGATTGAAGCGCACATAACTCTTCAGACTTGAATATCTCCCTGGACACACTAAGCATGGAAAAATGTTCTGAATTCTTCTCCACCATCATTTCATTCTGACCCATTTCTGCTCTAAAACTAGAACTCACATTCTTTTCTATTGGCTCATATCCAGCATCACTCTGCCTTGTGGGTACATCTGGGCTGCATTTATTGTCTAGTACAGTCTCAGTCTGACTGGCTTTGTCAGTGATGCTGGTTGTGACAGACTGACGAGTCTTTCTGCCATCCTTGATTCTCTCGTCATCTGTAAGCTCATTCTTGACATCAAAGAGTGATAGTTTCAGGTTTACCTGTCCTTCACTGCCTACTTGTGAGATAGCCAGGCAAGGTTTATCCAAGTTGGGGACTGATTTTGTTCTTCTCATATTGTTTCCCTGAAAAGTTTTAGAGCTTCCCTCAAGGGACTTAGAAAGCTCACCTTTGAAAGCCTCACCAGAAATACAGGCAGCTGAGGAGAGAAAGTCAAATTGGGGGAGAGGCCATGTTTTGGCTTCTCTCAGCATATAGAATTTTATGGATTCACGAACCTTGAGAGGTAGGCCCCACATTTGATTTACCTGAAATCTTATAATATGGGATTCTAGAGCCTGTCTTGTATTAGAATCAAGAAAATAAGGCTCTAGAGTGGTAATCTGGCAGTAGGCCTTACCTACCATTGTGTTAGCCAAATTTGTGTTTTTTATATTGGTCTGGGAACCCCCAGAGGGTAGAGATGCACTTCCATCAGCTAGCCAGGAACGACACACACATATAGGAATCCTACCCACCCTGATCTGCCAAAACTTCCTGCTCAGGTGTAATCTAAGAATGGTTTTGATTTCAGTGTCCTTCGTTGAGACACTTAATAATTCATTTCTTTGACCATACCTTGAGTGAAACACACAGTCATTTTTCTCAGAGGTTGTACCCAAAGCCTTCATTAGGTGGAACTCAGATATCTTTTGTGAGCTTCCTAAGATATGCTCATGATTCTGCCTTATGTCCCTCTCATGGAAACTCCCTGAGAGACTACATTCAGTCTTTATTAGATTCTTGTTATTCTGGATCTGAAGCTCAGAGAGTTGTGAGTAAGCATGTCTGCCTTTCTGCTGGGATTTTTCTGTTAACTTACACTGAGGTTTCAGGAGTGCTTGAGACTCTATATTTCTACATGCATGGAGGCACTGGTGTGGGATTAGTCTCTGTGGAACATGGATCTCGAGCTCCTCCTGGGATTCGCTGGTTGTGCAATAATGGCCAGGAAGGAAGGAAATGGGTATACAGGCCTGGGATGGATGGCTGGCCAATGGAATAATGGGGGCATGAGGACAAACAGATTCTTGAGATTTGTGGAGCTTGGAGGTTAATCCCCACAAACATTCCTGTTGCTTCTGCAACATATGCTGTTTCAGGTGCTGATTTTCTGTTGAGATATGAGAGTCTAACTCATTCTGGCATCTATGAAATGACATCCCACAGTCCCTAACCTGGGACAGAGAAGGAGATGGTAGGATTGGAAGTCGTGATTGAAGGTGGGCTTGGGGCTGGACCTGAGTGAATGTTATGGGGTGGAATTGGAGTTTAGTTTGAGGCATGGGATTTGGATGTACATTGGAGAGGGCAAGGGGATGGGAATGAGGAAGTAGTGGAGGTTCTTGATCCCACCTTTGAATCTCAGAAGCTGTACCAATTCCATTGAATAAGACAAAGTGAGGATCTAGTGTGGAACCACTTCTAGAAACTAGGAGAGTAGCCACTAGGGACTCACTGTGCAAAGAAGGAAGACCCCAGAAGAGCTGGCTATATTTCTGCTGCAAATTTTCCCCCAAAGTCTTGACATATAGGAGCTGTCGACAAATGTGCAACTCCTTAGGTTTCCCTTTAGTGTTCCAGCCAGTTCTTGGGTTTGTGGCTTCTTGGATATCAGATGATATCAATGAATTACCTAAAGATGTCCATGGGTCTTCTGGCCACATTTGTTTTAAAAGTGATCCCTCCTCCTTTGCTTTCTTCTCTAAAATTTTCAAAGTCATTCTCTTTTTGATTTGTCTCTCTAAGAGATCCTGAAGATTAAGGCCAAGGAAAGAAAGACTACTGGCCTCCATGTGTTTAGTAGCAGATCCTTCCCAGAGACAAGTCTCTGGTAAATTGAGGGAAGCATGCTTTTGCTGAAAATTGGAATCTGATAATGAGGGGAGGAAGAGGTTCTCATCATGAGTCTGACACCAGGATGATTCTGAACATGACGGGCTCGAATGGGCAGTGTCTCTGATTGCTGGGACATAAGTGGACAGCCCCCCAGGGTTACGTAGAGATGATCTCTCCGGGACAGACTTGTTTAAGATGGAAATCGATTTAGATTCAGTCACAGTTAAAGTAGAGTCTGGTGGTGATGAAACAGACATGGTTGAAGGTTCATGATGACAAGCATATGAATCAGTGGGATTCATTACTTGTGGTAAATCTGGTAAGGCACTGGTATCGTGTGAAAGAGTGTAGTGAGTTGAGAAATTGGTATTAAGAGACAAAGGGGCTTCTGGTTGGAGACCACCACCTACACTCTCAGTTTTATGTTGTGGGACAGGGGAAAAATCATTGGTTGGTGGTAGGTAATTGGCCACTGGGAATTTGGAATCCACATGAGTTAAAAGTTTTGGTGACAGAGAGTAACCTAGTGGTGAGGGTGAAAGAGAGTCATCCAGAGGGGTCACTGGGTTAGGTGAGAGAGTGGAGATGAGTGGTGGGGAAGGCTCAGGCAGAGGGACTGACGTTAGGTCTCCAGGAAGGACTACTGAGAAGGCAGGGGCCAGAGTGAGTGATGACTCAGTCACAGGAACTGTGGAAGCCAGAGGGGACACAGAAGGAGCAGCATCTTCCAGGGCCTCCCGG